>JBAMBO010002795.1:0-56228 GCA_037044535.1 Lordiphosa magnipectinata
GTTGATAGTGTCGAGACCAAAAAATTCTGAAAGGGTGTGATGGTAGTATAAAAACCCTGTCTTGGTTTGGTCTAATTAGCTGCCGCTTTCTTTTTATTGCACTTTAAGCTTTTTAGCTTCAGAGTAGGACTTACGATTGCATACCTCGTAAACTATTTTGAGTTTTGCTTTTAAATCTTTACAAAAGTTATTGCTCTTGGCTTGGCCTACAAATCATTTCTTTGTAGCAGATCAAAAAAATTACTTCTTCGTACTCAAAATTACAAATGTTGGGCAAAAAGCCAAGTTTTGACCACTTTTCTACAGTTTTGCAACTTCATCTTGAAACCCGTTTCAAATTTGGACAAGTAACACAGCACAAAGTTGTAGCTTAAACAAACCGTTAGAACGAACCAACTTCATTTAGCTACTATTTCATATAGCTATGGGCCCAGAAGCACGTACAACTGTCTTAGAAACTCGAAGAAACCAACATTTTCGATATAAAAGTAATAATATTAAATTTTTGTATTTACAGTTTTTAAGTAATGTTTTCTAACTATTTTCTTGATTTAATGCAAAACAATCGAAGTTTTTGACTGTGTCGGCCAATTGGTACCAAAAATTGCCATTTTTCGCGTTTTGGTTACAATTCTACATGCTGAAGGGCCCGTAACTATATGAAGGACCTATCGAATGAAGTTGCTAAGTTCCAATCGTTTTTAAAAGAACATTACAAAAAAAAAAGTAAATGGCTTAAATATATTTTAAAATATGAGTAATATCATTCCACAATTCGACCATGAAACTGTTTGCATCAACGCTTCTCATGCAATTAAAACAAAATCTTTTGAGCAAGAAGCAGTTTGGGTTCAGAAAGGATTTTTCAACAGTGGATTCCATCTTTATATTGTCCTCAATCGTTACCACCCATCTCAAAGAGAAAAAGAAACTTTACGTAAGCTTTATCGATTTCAAGGCGGCTTTTGACACAATCGACAGAAGAAGACTTATTTACAAACTCAGCAATATGGGCCTATCGACGAAGTTCCTGAGAGTCATACAGAAAATGTATGAGGAAAATATAGCAGCTGTATGATTCACAACTGTCAGACTGGTTCCAAAGTAACACAGTAAATTCATTTGGCAACATGTATATAAAAACGATACTATACGCGGATGATATGGTGCTCTTGGCTGATTTAGCACCCAAACTTCAAAAAATGATAAATTAACCTATCGAGTACTGTAAAATGGAGCTTAAACGGTGCAGAGATAGAGAAAGTAACATCGTTCAAGTATCTTGGAGTTACCATGACCTCAAATGGAAAATTTACAAGGCACCTTCGTCTAAAACGAAAGGAATCCATCATGGCGCTGAACAGCTCATGGAATAAACTAATGAGCAACAACAACATACTACCGAGCGTCAAATATAAGATGTAAGAATTTCCTCACAGGTATGGGGAATTTTCCGATATGAAGATGTTGAGAAGTTGCTGCGTTTTTATACCCTTGTAGAGGGTATATTAAAATTGTCCAGATGTTTGTAACGCATAGAAGGAAGCATCTCCGACCACATAAACTATATATATTCTTGAGCATGACGAGCTGAGCTGATAAAGCCATGTCCGTCTGTCCGTCCGTCTGTCTTATGCTATCTGCTACGTCAGCTTTAAAGCTATCGTAACCAAACTTTGCACGAAGTCTTTTGGTACAAATACGCTGCACATTTGTCGGAACCGGCCGGATCGGATGACTATAGCATAGAACTGCAAAACTATCGATGGTGACGTTATTCGATTTTTTCGATAGTTTCTAGACAACAAAGTCGATATTATCAATATGGATAAACCAGCAACAAGACTGGTGAATAAAACGGCGAGGCTGCTATTAGCAAATGAAGCTCAATGTATTAGTGAATGGCGACTTCTAGCTGCTGAGCATAACGTCGATCCTGGGGGTTGTACAAACAACTTAATTTCTCTCTCTGCGAAAGAAACTATTTTAATGAGCGCTATAAACTAAAAGTAATCTCGAAAATATTCCGCGCCCGATGTGATTTGATGGCACTGAACTTCATATAGAGATGGTATCCTGAATGAACGCTCGCTTTGCAATATGCCCGAAAATGAGGATGCCTTCCATTTCTTGGCCAAATGTATATTGACAACAATCTTCGCTGAACACAGCAGAAGTAATTGATATTTTGAATGGGCAGTGTTGGACCACACTGGCTACTTATATTTTCGAAGCGTTAAGATATAGACAGCAAATTACAACAGCATTTTTGTAGAGCTAAATAAGTATCCTAAAATTCAACAAAATTAATACAAATACCTTAACATGTACATATGACTGACGGCAAACTATGGCCAATGTCAACCAAATGTTCTGAAAATTTTCAGAACAAAATAAACTACTACTACTGATATTTTAAAATACTTATTCTAATAATTTAAAGAAAAACTAATTATTTTTTATAACAAAAAACAATTTTGTCATTATGAAACATTTTTTTTTTATGTCTACCATTAGGAGATGAAATTATACCTTAATTTTCTACACATTTTGAACTGGACCACAGGGGAAGCTGTAGGTGCAATGTTCAACATGTTATTAGCTTCGTCGGATCCCAAAAATGCATATTTTCATCAATCTGAGACCCATTTTAAACATAAAATCAGTGGCCGTATTCACCAGTACAATCATCTAAAATCACACATCAAACAACATCTATCAAAAACAAGAAAGAAAGTCGGTCAAGCCCGACTATAACATACTCTGCACCAGTTCATTTGCCCCCGACTATAATATTATAAGGTTCTCTCTCTCTCTCTCTCTCTCTCTCACAATGATTGCCTTTGTTCAATGGAAAGCTGTGGTGACGGGTGGGGGTTGCGGGGTGTTAACAGGCCGTTTTTTGCTCATAACTTGTGTATCGATCATCTGATCTTTATCATTCCTTCAGCAAATCGATAAATAATTTTGATTACTAGATATTTTTAGAAGGTACGAACCATCTATCATCAAAACTGTGGGAGATATGACGTCTTTCCAAATTGCGGGGCGGGAGGGGGCGTGGCAAAAATTGAAAATTAGTTTGATCTGCCTGCAAGTAGAAGAAATATATGTCCCATACATGTCAAACCATCTCTGAGATCTGTACGTTCATACAGACGGACAGACAGACAGACGGACATGGCTATTGACACGGCTGTTGATGCTGATCAACAATATATATACTTTATAAGGTCTGAGATGATTCCTTCTGGCTGTTACATAATTTTGCACAAACTTAATATACTCTGTGTACCTTTGGTACAGAGTATAAAAAGTTGATTGGCTTATGCTGAACGCTTTAATGAGATTTTTAGGTAAAAATAGTTTGCGTCAAAGTTACCGTTTTAATTTTAAATGAAAGCTAAAAATGTTCTTTTTTTTCATCCATCACAATCACAAAAACTAGCAATCAAAATTGCACATTACATTCGTTCACCACAACAATCCAACTAGATCCATCGATTTGTGCTGATGAACACGGCCATTGTTTAAATTGCTTCCGTAGCAAAAGTTCCAAAATGTTTACAGCTTTGACTTTTTTTTTAACTGATCAATATGAACTCTTGCTTCTGCTTTTGCGAAAAACAGAAGCCGCAGTGGAAGGCAGCAGCACAAAACGATTATTGAGAAAAGCAGTTGTCGCTTCATCACTTTAGATTTTGATTCTGCTTTTGCTTAGTGAATGTTATTGTTGCCTTTATCCGAGCCGAGAGGGGTAAAGGTAAATGTTTTGTTGTGTGTGTTGAGAGAAAATGAAATGAAAATGAAGGCGCTGCCGTCGACTTCTAAAAGCGAGCACGTGCTGCTTACGATACTGAACAAAAGCAGAATAAAAATTGATCGACCGATCGTTCCTATGGCAACTATATGCTATAGTCGTCCGATCCGGCCGTTTCCGACAAATGTACAGCGCATTTGTACTTAAATTTCCGAGCGGCTTGCAACTCTGAAACTAATTGTGGGCTTAGTTCTCAGTTTAATACTTCAGTCGTATAGTAACTCATTAGGGTGATAGCATTAGCTAACGTCTTGATAAAGACGATGCATCATAACATATGCCAAAATCGAATCTGACTTGGCTGTAGTATCAAGGGAATTCCCTTGTTGTGCTTTCTCCCAGCTAACCCCACTGCGTCATGCCTTTGTATTTGGATATCTGCCTCTGTTTAATTTTCATTTGATAGATCTTGTGCCATCTCATCCCCAACCAAGTGGTCATCTGTCGCTTGGGCAATTGGAGTCTGGCCGCGATGTCTCCATTTGTTTGTCGCAAATTCACAAATTGTTCTTTCCATTCTTTGTCATTAAATGGTCACACACACACACACACACACACATTATACTGAGGAGCCACTGGGAATGACCGAATGGAATTTATGGGTGTCTCCTCTCACTTGGCTTGCTTTTTTATCTGAGCAAATATTTACGCTGAACTTTCGTGTCAATTGATGTCACATTCCTCTCTCTCACTCTCTCTTGCTCTCTGTAGCAATGTGTCGCTGCTTTTCTGTTTGTGTGAAATTGTAAAGAAAAGTGTGGAATTTTACTGCCAACTGACCCGACACTAAATCAGCTGATAATTCGCCTCCCATTGGAGACATCGTTTGTCGTCATCTGTGTGGGCGCCAACAGCGTTTGTGCTGCATGTTAAGTAGAGTCGTAGTGTGTGTGTGTGTGTGTGTGAAGGTAGGGTCAGGGTTTTCTTTTTTGCAGCTTTTGAACTTGGCTTCAAATTGGCTCAAAACATATTGTGGTTTTATTTTTAGCCTATGGGCATTATCAATAATGGGCCACAGAGCAAGCACGTACTTACTTACCAGTGGACGTGGAAAGTCTGGTCCAAGGAAGGACATGAGATGGGATGAGGCAGAGAGGAGATAAGGCTGTGTGGTGATTAAAGCTTCTTTATATTGGGCGAAAATGGCTCAATTTGAAGGCTATTTATTTCCACATTAGAACAAAATTGTATTCTTTTGGTTTTATTTTTATTATATTTGTTGTACAGAAGCTGTGTGCTTTGTTGTTGTTTAGTTTCTTATGTTTTTCCCATTTCTGTCTTACTAGGCCAATTTCAGACTTTACAAACCGCTTATTTTTGTGTCCGAATAAGTTCGCTCTTTCTTTTTTTTAGCGAAAGGGACATTAGAGAGTTTACGAATACAAGAAAAAGGAGAGGATGCAATTAATCACAAGAAAGACCTAGAGCAGACGAAGAAAAGAAATGTGCCAACACGTACGTACGTACGAACGTACGTAATTTTACCATTTTTTTCATAGATGTACACTGAGAAAAAAACCTCAATGAAATGTAGGTTGAAAATCTCTTTTTCAAGAATCTTGCATACTTTTAAAAACAAGACTGAAAAACCTTGAAATAAGCTTAGAAATCTCAAAAACCAGATTTATCATCTCGCAACTTATCAAACCTCCTAGTTTAAAAATCTTATGATATATAAAGATTTATTTGGTAAAAAAAAGAACAACATAAAATCCATTTTCGGTGGCAAACAGCTCGGTTTGGTCACAGTCGCTTGGTTTTGGGTTTCATGCAATTGATTGACTTTATTGATGTTTAAATAAAAATTCTTTTAAAATATTTGCAATATTTAACAAATTAGTAAAATACTCAAATCGTTTCTAAAAATGTTGAGCTTTATTGTAATAACAAGTTTATAATTTGTAACATTTATTTTAAAGTCTTAAATATCAATTACTTTTAGTTCAGCCGGCTTTTCTGCACAGCTTTAGAAAACGATAAATTTTGGCGATTTGCAGAATCACAAAAGCCATCAGCTGGATTTGCGACAATTCCTCCCGTTTTCGAAATTGGACACAGGCCTGAATATGCAAGCTTTGACCATGCAATAGGACATAGAAATGGGTCCTTTGAGACGGATATTCTGGAAACAATGTTTGAAGTATTTGGAGCTCGCACAGGTACAATTACAGTTTGATTAATATGACTTTCTTATTGAATTTAGTTCTAAGAGTTGGCTGAAAATAGACCCAAGTGCAGCTAAAAGATCTGCGTAAGGTGATTCAGGTAACCTGTTTGATGCATTGATCTTCCCTATTACCGAAGGTTCACAGAGTATATTACGTTTGTGCAAAAGTATGTAACAGAGAGAAGGAATCAATTTCCGACCCTATAAAGTATATATATTCTTGATCAGCATCAACAGCCGAGTCGATATAGCCATGTCCGCCTGTCTTTCCGTTCGTATGAACAAACAGAACTCAGAGATGGTAAGAGATAGCGGTTCGACATGTAAGGGAGATACTCGAAGACAGGTCAAGATTATTTTCAATTTTTGCCACGCCCCCGCAATTTGGAAAAAAACGTCATATCTCCTACAGTTTTGTAAATAGATGGCTCGTACCTTCTACAGATATTTAGTAATCAAAATTATTAATCGATTTGTTGCAGGAATGATACTCTGTTATGACCAAAAGTCAGTTCCAGTGGTTTCAGTAGTGGCGCCATCTATTTGTCAGTTTTGAAATGGTGTAGTTATCTTTAGGTATTAACTTTATTTAATAATAGTATTACACGCTTAAATGAATGAATGAAAGTCGATTGAGTTGGCGATGATGCAATGACGCTTCGTAGAGAATTGGCAGCTTGCGATGGCACCGTGTTGTATTGATAGGTGGCTGCGACTATCGCCTCACGGACTGACTTGGTGATGCCACAGCTACTCCCTCCCCAGTGACCAGGTCGGAAGCGAATGTAACCTTACGAGGTCGTTCGTTAGGTGCGCCGCGTCTTTGGCGGCTATGAATCGTTTCCGGTTTCTTATTCCCTTGCCACGAACACCGGCTTAAGGCGCTCCGTTGAAACAGCTACTTCCTTGCCATCGATTTTGATGTTGTTGCTGCTGTCAAAGAAGATTTTCTCGTCGTCACTATTTGTGTCTCGTTAAGTGGAGCGCAAATTATATTTCGTCATCTACCAATGTGTATTGCATCAGACAATTTTTGCACGATAAAACAACAACTTAGACGGGGTCACCACTTTACAGGGTAAACCTCTTTTCTGTATGCCCAAATGTCATAAGAAGATCGGGTCGGGACGGTATTGATTTGAATATTGTTGATCGGGATAGGGACGGGTCGGAATAGACTTGCCCAAGACGGGATAGAATTTTGTTTCCCGCACCTACCTCTACTTTGTACCTTAAATATTTTATTCTTGTTTTGAGTTGACGGCAACTTCATTTCTAAGCAAAATCTTTACCTGAGTGACAAATTTTTCTGGAGCAGTCGTGAAATTATAAAAAAACAAATTTTTTAATTTTGGTGATCACAGCTGCTTTGAAATGTTGTTATATATCCGATATTTTTCAGAAGGTCAAAGTTCAGTTTAGTCAGGCTTGATATCAAAGTCTTTAATTGTTGAATAAAACCATAGAAAACAAGATGTTTCCCTTAAATGAAATCAAATGTGATGCAGAAAATGGAACATTTCTAATAAACAATCAAGGTAGTCGATATGAAGTATGCATAAAGCTCTTTGGCTGCTGTTAGGGTGTGCGCACACATGCAGCTGAAAGATGAACTCGCGATGGCACCGTGTTGTATCGATAGCTTGCCACTCATATCGATAGGTGGCTACGACTATCGCCTCACGGACTGACTGGATGATGCCACAATGGTCACAGTAGTGGCGCCATCTATTGGTCAGTTTTGAAAATCAATTAGAGGCACCTTCTATTGGACAATTTATGACCAAAAGAAGGTCGCTGACGCAGCGCTGCTACTGCAGGGTACAGAGTATATTACTGTCGGGCTTGACCGACTTTATCACTTGTTTTTTTTTGCAGTTTTCGGTTCGGTTCATATTTTTTTCTTAAGAAAACTGGTTTGACTCTCGGTTTGAATTAAACTAGAGTGCTCAACTTGTTCGTTATCAAAAATGGATGAGGCTTTCATAACTATGGCGCATAATTTCTGAATCCCGAACACGAGATTTCTAAAACTATGAATTTCTTTGTTGAGATTTCCTTACTCAGCACCTAAGGGATGCCTTTTGCGTCATACAAACTCAAAACAAGGGAAATCACCTACAGAATGTCCTCGAACCGCTGGAGTTCAAGTGACACTTGTAAAATCTTTATGCTTGCTTGGCCCGAACGTCTAGGTAGGTAGAATGCCTTCATTTCTGTCTTTTAAGCTGACCTGCCACAAGGCTTAAAATCAAACACCAACGATTAATTTAGAAGCTGTTACTCATTAGAAGAAAAAGAGATCGTTCTGCATCTTCTCTGTTAGTGTGGGAAATGTTACCCAATTGCTACCTTGGGGTTATATGGTAATACAACAGGCTTATAATGGCATAAGTGGAGAAGCTTTAACGATCGCTACCTAAACTTACCTACGTCCCTAAAGTGAAGTCTCTAAAAAGCCACCTTGCACTACATCACTAGATCACCCACCTGATGAAGCCGCTTCCTGAACCTAAACCATAAAAAGTATCTCTGGCATATCTTATGCATATTTTCAGATGCATTTAAGCAACAAAATGTAAAATCTTAAGCGTATCGTTTAACTTTGATATGCACCTTATGTCATCATTTTAAAAAACTCATTTAGTTTAGGCCAGATATTTCGCCAGCTAATTGCTCTAGTTTCAAATTACTTTCACATTCTAGTTTCCCAATTCATCAGCCAAATCGCGTCATCAGCTTGTACTTCCCCTTTTTGTTTACTGATTTGCAAGGAAAATTGCACAAACATTGCCATTGCACATTTATCAGTTGCTATTTTTGTCATAATGATGTGAGAAGCGTAGGCGACTAGTTTCATGCCGTCATTGGTGTTGTTATATCGCTCCCGATTCTGTTTCTATAACCAAATGACTTCACTTGCCCAGGCACGTGCCGAGCTCAGAGACTGCTCATAATTTATACAGAAATGTGCGAGAGATTAAAATGTTGCCAGAAACCTATAAATACTAAAAACGAATTGATAAGATCGATGGCAAATGTATCCCAAATGGAAATGTTGATAGTGGCCAACGTTTTCCAGAGTTGAACTAATTGAATTATTTTTAAATACAAGATAAATTTGAAGCAACGCAAAAACAAAACGCCATAATTCAACAGAAATAGAAATTAGAAAATATTGAATATTGAGCAGAAATACAATTTGACCTGCTCCCTTCCCAACTTTCTTTATAAAATAGTTCAGTAAATGCATCTCATCCTCAACCACTTTGAATTTAATGACTCAAGAGATTAATTGAAGGCATGATTCATATGCCATGATATGGAAATGCCTAAAATGAGACCAAAAACTATGCAAATTGAGTTGAAATTTTAATTGGCCACACGAGCGAGTCATAAAAATTTGGAATTTTCGACCAACAATTTTTAGGGGTTTTTTTTGTTTTTTTTTTTTTGTTGAAAAGCGAAAGGCGATTGCATGATAAGTCTAATTCCGCCCCTTCCACCCCTAACCCTCTTACAAAGTATGGTCACGCCAATGCACAAACCCCTTTGGAAAACTGCAGTCGACGATTTAATTATCTTCAATTCATTCATTAGGAAAATGTGGGTGGCAGGGTGGCAGGGCGGCAGGACGGGGTGGTGGGAAGGCTTGATAATGAATGCACACTTGCACGACAGTCGCATTTTTGTGTTGTATCTCATAGTAGTACGAGCGTACGTACGCTGTGTGCCAGTTGTATCTCATAGTACAAACGCTTTGCACAATGAATGAAAAAAAAAAAATACTGCCAGTGACGGCAGCCAAGATAAGGGGGGCAAAGAGGAGGTGGGTGGGGCCTGTGGATGTGTGGGTATGGGGGGGGAAGCGATAGTCAACTCTAAGTGGGTGTGGGGATTGGGGGAGGTTTTGCCGCATCCGTCGTTGCCGTCACGAGATGCCGGAACGTTGCGGCGGGACAGGTCGCATAATAAATTATTCGCGTGACCAAATAATTTGCGTTTGGGGAATTCCGCAAATGTCAAAAAAATAAGAGAAAAATAAATAAATTCAGAGGTAAACAACAACAGAGTTGCGTTAACCGAATCGTAGAATACTCTTCAAGCGGAACTAAAGTCGTTCATGGAACGGGTAAAGAATCTAAATAATTTGAACTCATAAAACCCAATAGGGACGAAAGCCCCAAACTGTTTTAATAATTTGAAATGAGATTCGATTTGGATTCGTCGAAAACTCATCCTATGTTAGAGGTTCGTTTTCAAAATTGGTTACATTCTTCTTTATTCGAAACAGACCTTGACAGATTCGCGTTTAAGGATTAATGTTCCTCATTGAATCAAATTTGTTTCCCCGTTGAGTAGAAAATGTTCTTGAAATCTAACAAAATCAGCTCGATTTACAGTAAGAACATTCGACTCCAAATAAGAAAATCGCTTTTCATCTTGAGTCCAATATACTACAAAAATATGTGAATGCTTTAAAGTTTTTCAAGGGTTTCAAAAACTGTAAGATTATATATCTATTTTTCGAAGAAATGGTACAAATCGGATGAACGATACTCTAGCTATGACCAAAAGAAAGTTCGCTGGTGCAACGCAGCCGCAATGCAGCTTTCAGCTGCTTCTGCAGGTACAGAGTATATTACAGTCGGGCTAAACCGACTTTCTTAGTTGTTTTAACTTCTGTTGATCGCCGATGGCTTGAAACTAAAAGAAGAATGTTAGTCAACTGTTAAAAGTATAACAAAGCCCACAGCCTATTTACATAGACTCCACAAATTTACTGTTAAGCGTGACATTGATTCTTAGCTGCAAACATGCAAAATGCTAAAAGTCTTTACATCTGCGTCTTCCCTCCTTAATTTTTGTATGAAACATCTCGTTACTTCGCAGGTCCCTAGAGGTCTTGAATACTAACACTATTTTCGCTACGCTTTTATCCCAAATCGGATTCGAGGTGTGCTTATGGATCTAAGCTTCAACCCGAATATAAATCGAACAATTGACAAAATTCGCTTGCATTGAAGTTAGCAGAAAATATTCAGCACAAATATCTGAGCTCAAAATGAAAGGACAGTAAATTGACCTCTGAAGTTCTGGAGAAGGTTCGGTACGGGGCGGCGAACCCATTCAAAAGTCTTAGGTTAGGTTGATGTAATCTTAGATCATTGAGACATTTTTTGGTGAAAAAATAAGTCAAAGTTTTGTTGAAACATGAAGTTATAAAAAACGATAATCAATAACCAAATGCATCTCATTTATTATAGTTATGATTCATACGTACTCTATCATGGTTTACAAAAGTGCCTGGACTTTCAAATGGACAGATAGCTTTAAGTCATAAGTACATACATAAATATGGGCATTTCCAGCCATATTTCGTTTTGAATTCTGTAACGTACGAACAAAATCCAAACAGATATATCAAAACTGTGGCTTCTTTGACTTAATAATGATACATTTTGGTAGACTTCGCTGAAATAGGATTGCTATATGAAGAATCGATTGAATCTTGCTTAGGTTTTTGCGAAATTTAATTACGAAAATTAAAAATATTTCATATATTTTTGCTATTTTATGGCATTTGCATACGTTGAAGGTCTGTTATATGAGCCGCAGTTGATAAATTCTGTACAGATAATCTACATTATTTAACGATTTGCATGTAACTTTGAAATGCGCGATTGTGAGGAGTCTTCATGAAGATTTTTCGAGGCACTACAGTAATGCCTAACCAGACACCACAGCTGTTCCATCGGAAGAAACTTTTTATACCCTTGTAGAGGATATATTAAATTTGTCCAGATGTTTGTAACGCATAGAAGGAAGCATCTCCGACGACACAAATTATATATATTCTTGACCAGCATGACGAGCTGAGTTGATATAGCCATGTCCGTCTGTCCGTCCGACTGCTTCTATGCTATCTCCTTTGTCAGTTTTAAAGCTATCTTCAACAAACTCTGCACGAAGTCTTTTGATGCAAATGCGCTGTACATTTGTCGGAACCAGCCGGATCGGATGACTATATCATATAGCTGCCATAGGAACTACTGGTCGAAAAAGTAGTTTTTGTTAGAAAAACTTTTTTGTCTTCAACGCGAACGAACACAAGCTTTCACATAATTCCACCAAGTTTTATGAAAATCAGCCAACTATATAGTATAGCTGCCATACAAAAGACGTCTGAAAAAGTTTTAGTAGGAAAAACTTTTTTGTTTTCAATGCTATCGCTCCCAAACTTGTTACTGATCAATATTATATGCCACTACACAATTCTACCAAGTTTGATTCAAACTTAGTTATGTTATCACTTAACAAAATTTTTGATTATACTGCAAAAATCGCTGAGAATAAAGAAAATGTATGTTGATTTCCAATTTATATAGTGAACGAACGGCTACTTAATCCGACAATATTTCTTTGCTAAGCCAAGCTGACTAAAATGTTTTTCCATGATTTGAAAGTACTCTCCAAGCGCTATGTACCACTATATTTGGGTGAAAGATTTATCACTTAATCCGCCAGAAATGAGCAAAATAAGCTTAGGAATGTGCAAAAGTAACGCAGGAAATGCCCGGATACAAATTTGTTTTGCCAATTAACAACTAGACTTGTGCTTTATTTCCTTCTCGAAGTCGTAATATGCCGAATTTGGATATGATTTTGAAATGTTAATGCTCAGATTCAAAAGTTTGAAATAATGTTTATCCTGACTTAAGTGATTCTTTGAACCAAACCTTTTCCCAAGCAAAAGGGATCCGGTTCGGTTCCAGGCTCGGGAGAATAAAATAGAAGAATCGGTTCTAAAATACACATTCACTCTTTAGCTCTTTCCTCCTAACCTAAAAATCAAAATGATTTCTTAATTATATATTAAGAGTATAACTAGAATGTCATACAAAATTTGAATTGGCATTGTGTTTCTATAATTGCTTCTTCCTTCCTTCCTCCTCTTTTAAGCTAGCTATCTTTTATCTACGCTTATCAATAGAAAACTTTGATATTATCGCAGGTTATTGTTGTTTTTATTCTCTTTACTTCCCCGTCTAGTAATTGTTTGTCATTTTATAGCCAGATCTTTGAACTTGAAGTCAAAGTTCAGCGACCAAAACGAAAACGAAACTTGACACGCTGTTAATTAGGGAATGGGGAGTGTGTACTTAGGCGTACGTCTGGTATGATATCACCACTAATTGTCTAACTTAAAAAGATGTTGTTGTTTGCTTCTGGATTTATGAGAATGCTATTTTGATTTTAGTTTTTTTTTGGAGGGTCTGTCTGGGTACGATGACTCAACATAGATAATATTTTACGCTACAATTTAATTGTAAGAATTTTGTTTACAAATTTCCACCCTAAAAAAGTTGAAATAATTATTTCGACTAATTCCCCCGCCTCAAAAGAGCAGAGGGAATGCAATTCTTGAAATGGGCCACTTTGCCTTGACGTTGCATGAATAATAAACAATTAGGGGGACGGCGAAGCTAGTTTACCAAATATTAAGTATACGTTAAGTAACCCCATTGTGTAATAGTTTGTTTTGTTTCTGTTTCCTATTTGACAGAAAAATGTCTTGCAAATTGACTTTAAACACGCATAGAATTCAACTAGCATGCCACAAATTGTGGCACAAAAAAGAGGCGTACGCCTGTCATTAAATTTCGCGCCATCAACCATGTGGGAGAGGAAGTGCCAGCAACTGCAGCAGCAGCAGCAACAACAATGCTGATAACTAAGTCAGTCACAGTCTGTGTGTGTGTGTTTGTGTGTGTGTCTCAATTCACTGGGGGCGGCACTCGCCGGCTTGCCGCACACACATGACATGTTATTATTACAAAATAAGCATTTTCGCGACGCGTATGACAGTTAATAATGCAAACAGCAGCAGCAGCAGCAGCAACAGCAGCTACAGCAGAATGCAAAAATTCCCACAACATCCGGTTGAGAGCAGCAAATACCAACAACAGCGGAACAAATAAACGCAGTACAGCAAACAGACGATCAGACGAACAGCACACACATTGCGTACAGTGGAACTAAAGGGAGTTTCTATGATGATATTTTGACAGAGAGTCACTCAGCAATTCACAACGAATGCTTCCCGAATCCATGCAGAGAGAGACAGGTGTACTTTTCTGCCCTCTCCATTTGGCCTGCCCTGCTTATGTACTTCCTTAACAGGGCAGCAGTAGTTCAGCCGCATTCATTCCACCCAACATTTTATGAAATTTTTGATCACATTCCAGTCTTTTTCGAGTCGTCTGTTTGATTTAAATAGTCATAAATGATACTTTGGTCGGGAGCAAATGGTACCTTAGCGGCGACTCTTCTTGTAGAGTCGTTTACAATCCGTTTTTCTTATCAGTTTCGACTCAGACTCACCAAGGTGATTCTTTTTGAAATCATCTTCCTAATGCTAGGTGGGATGTAGACAACAAAAGAGGAAAACCCAAGGTGAGCAGTTCCAAGAACTCTTTGTGTCTATCATCAGTAGATTTTGCTATCGAAATCAGGCCAACACTTGCCATTGCATGTCAGAAACAGAAAAGTACAAGAACCCAAGCTTATGTGGCATTCATATCAAGTCTACCAACATAACTCTCTCATATCACACCCACTGTGCGACTTGTTCTCCATTGCTGGTGTTTTTGGTAGGCGGACACCACCAAGCGCTGCTTCTGCAGTTGCCACTCCGCCTGCGTGAGTGGCGGATATGCATATGGATGGCAAATGTTGTGGATGTGGATCGAGGCAGACGCGTTGCGGACGCCGTGCAACGCCAATTCGTGAGTCAGCGTCCATGGAATGTGAATGGCATACAAATGTCGCATACATGCGGATGCAGACCGGTTCCGCAGGCCAAACCGAAAAACGAAAACCATAATAAAACATACAGCAAAACACCAATTGATATCGCCAACAAGTTGTTGTTGTTGCTGTTGCTAGAGTTGGGCGGCTGTTAGCCGGCTGGTGGCATAAGTGGCTTTTCCGCTGCATTCTGCCTTGCGCCGGTTTTGGGCATCAGCGGCAAGAAAACCGCCAACAGCCGGCAGCAACAAGTTTTCTGTTTCTGTTTCCCTTGTTGTGTTTGCCGTAATCAAGTGACAAAAACAAACAAAAGATGCTAAAAAAAAAAAATGCATTGCGTTACACAAATTTGTAATTTGTGGTATTTTGGAATTTTTTTTTTTGGTGCGGAACTTTCCACCTTGTGTCTGGGCCATTGAAAGTGATGTTGTGGAATTTTCCAGCAAGTTGGGGAACAAGTTTTGAATTTCATCATGAGAAACGAATTGTAAACCATGGTAAATGTTGGCATCGTCGCTTACAAGTGTGAGAAGGCAAAGAAGATGAACGTGATTTTTGGTTATAAATAGACAAGAGTTGTGGTGTAAGAGGGCAGATCAATTAGTACACATTATAGCAATTTAACATAGTATAATAAGTTGATTTCAACCAAATTGCGCTAGATGGCTTATACTTCAGTATATTCGCAACGAAGATGTCCAGTTCCTGACTGTAATACTTAACATTTTCCCATAAGTTCTGGTCTCCTTGCATTGAAAACGGATTTACCACCACGCTTGAACTTGAATGGTATTCCCAGATGCTGGGTACGCTTCCTAAGAATTGCAGGGCAGTCGCAAGAAGGTGTTGGATGCTTTCTATCGCTTCCTCATTCCCACAACTACGACAGAAGTCATGGTCTGTTGCGCGCATCCTGATGGCCATGTGACCCATTATGACTCCAATCATAGTTCGAATACTGTTCTTACTAAGGTGTAGGAGTTGCAAAGTTTATTTAGGTGAGTATCTGAGCCGAAGTGATCAGAAGATGTGACAGCCCATTGATCCCGCCCTAGTTTTGGATTACCGATGTACTTCTGTCATGATGCCCTGCAGGGGGTCTTTGTATTTCCGTTATCGCTTGAATCGTGGGTAGCGCTAAACCGTTCCTTGCACACTCGTCCGCTCCCTTGTTGACTATTATGCCGGCGTGGCCAGGTGCCCAGACGAGATTGATGAAGTGTTGTTGGATTTGGTTCAAGGCTTTCACCGTGCTACAGAGCCTTAATGGCAGCCTGACTGTCAACCAGAATTGAAATGTTCATTGGAGATTCGTCTAAGGATTCGTCTAGATTAATTTGGTCGCCAGGTTGCATAGTCCTATGCCTGAAAAACGCTCCACCAGTTCGGTAAACGGAGTTTAAAGTAAGGTAGTCAGAAAAAATCCTAATTAACAACGTGATTCGCCCTGCAAAAGATCAATAAATCATAGATCAATTAAGTTCAAAGTGTGTGATGCGCATCTAAAGTGACTTGGCAAAATAATTTCAACATTAGTTGAACTATCCAGCTCTTAATTAAGGTAATCCCATAAATCAGACTCTTGCAAAAACGTTTGTTCCTTCAAAAATGTACAATCCACTGTTTTACAACCCGAGCGGTATGGATGGGAGCGTTGTCATGTTGGTACGTCCATGGAATATGACCATAAATCTCAGAAAACTGGGGAAAAGCCTTTTGGAGTCTTGTACATATTTGCGTTCATCTTCGAGGTGACAAACTGGAGCTCGCATGTTCCATAAAACGATATGGCTCCCCACTCCATTACTCCACCTGCATAAGAGTGATGACGACTTAAAAAACATTCTTCCTTTGGCACTTCGAATAATTCGTTTTACCGTGGCCATACTAGCATTTACGCCGCATTCTTCCCTAATTTTACCAGCAGAAAGGTGGGAATTTGAGGCAGTTTGTAGAATAAGTCGTCTCTCGGTTGCTGTTGTTGCATATTTTTTTCCTCCACTCATTTTTTTTTTCCATAGTCTGCTTTATTACGAAGAAAATTACTCACAACGTTTTGACTTCGACCGATTTTCTTGGCTATTTCATAGTGTTATAAGCCAGATTCAATATAGCCTTTTATATGATCTTTTTCAAAATCGGTTAAAGGTTTTCCCCGGCCCATTTTACAAAAAACTGATAGCAGTTGCTTTAAATTTTGGAATACAAAAGAATTCAACTCTTTTCAATCACGAAGTCAATCAAAAAGTGAAGTCAAAAGTGTCAAACCTATTCAGTTGAGCCAAAAAAATGGAGATTTGTTGTAATGTTTTTGAAAAAATGACATAAAAACAAAACAAACAGAACAGAAACTTTGCTATTTCACAAATGACTGATTTCTTTATACAACAAAATTTAATTCGCTTAAATCGGAGTGCTTGTTACATAGATACAACGTTTCAAAACCTAAAAAAAAGTCAAACCTATTCAGTTGAGCGGCACTGTATTTGGGTATCTTTAAGTCAGTATTTGCTATGAACTACAGCTTATATAGAAGCAATTATTTCATGTATGCGAGTACGAGAGAATAGCGAAATGTACCCAGTACCTTACCTATTGACAAGGTAAATGAAAACTAAGAGCTAGGTAAGGTAAAAGGTACTCGAATTTGGAAATACAGAGGTAAGGTAAAATGTACACAAAATATAAATCTAGGTATGTACCTAGGTACTTCCAAACACTGCATAGTAAAGCTAACTAACGTAAATCAACTCACTTTTTCAACCACAACTTCTTATTTATTAGTGATATAATGTTTGGTTTTATGAGACACCCAACTTTAGGAACTTTTAATAAGAGCTGGTCGATTTTAGTACGAATTGGAACCAACAATAAAACTCCCTTAATGAAAGACCCTGTAACTGTGTTTCTCTTGATCAAATGACGCTTCAAATTGAAAAAATTTTTGTAGTGGTGGCCTTTATTTACACACTATTTTCAATGGTTTTTTTATTTACACGGTTACTATTTACATTGGTAAAACGGGATTCTTCTATCCATTTAACAACGTCTCTTCTAGTTCGCCTCAGTCTCTCGTGTACTCACATCTGGCCGTTTTTTTCTCATAACTTGAGTATCGTTCATCCGATCTTTATAATTCCTTCAGCAAATCGATAAATTATTTTGATTTCTAGATTTCTCTAGAAGGTACAAACAATCTATCATCAAAACTGTGGGAGATATGACGGTTATTGCAAATATCGGGGGCGGGAGGGGGCGTGGCCAAATTTAAAAATAAACTTGATCTGCCTGCAAGTATAAGAAATTTATGTCCCATACATGTCAAACCTCTATCTCTTACCATCTCTGAGATCTGTGCGTTAACAGACAGACGGACAGACGGACACGGCCTTATCGACTCGGCTGTTATTGCTGATCAAGAATATACATACTTTATAGGGTCGGAAATGATTCCTTCTTCCTGTTACATACTTTTGCACAAACTTAATATACTCTTTTTACCTTTGGTACAGAGTATTAAAATATATAGGTAAAAATTTAAATGCTCTGAATTTTCCACATTTTCGTCTTCCATTAAAGTACAGCCAAACCTAGGTAGCCCACACCTGAGTGTAAAACAAACATATGTTAGTTACCCAATTACAGATACTCAGAGTCATTATTACGAGTACTCTCACACACACACACACAGCACAGTCACATTTTGCGCTTTGCCCATAAATGGCCATGCCAATCGACGCGACGTTTAACGTCGACGCCAACGCTAAACTCAACTTACGTTGGCGCTTTACTCTACAACTGCAACAACTACACACAATCCAGCCAAAACCAAAAACGCTTTCATTCATAAAATCGCAAAAGGAAGCAGCGACGTTGACAGCGACTGCGACACATGCCCAAATTTGTGGCATCCGCTTGACGGCGACAGTGTGATTCGTGAGCGGCCGATTAGACGGCGACCTCATTCCCCCCGCCTCTGTCAGCAAACCTCCCTCCCTCTGCCCTGGCCATACGGCAAACAGTCAAATGCTAATTAATATTTTTTGGTTTTGTTTGTTGCCCGCGTCTCTCTGGCTGGGCTATCTCTTTGGGTTTTTTGTGAATGAGTTACTGGTCTGGTCCCCTCCCCATTCATCATACAAATCGGACATCGCCATCAGCGGATCAGCTGAGAGAGAGTGAGAGCAGATCCATTCACTGAGACACACACAGACACACATCGCATATTGCAAGTCCGGAACTGGGCGCTTTGTTGCGGTTTTACTTTTAAGTACCAAATGAGCAATAATCGACGATCACTGATGAGTGACAAAGGTCATTTTGTATGTGGGGTACATACATAATAATATGTTTCGGGCAAGCCCGTAATTATGTGAAATTTAAACGAATTATAGAATTTTGTAATAGGCCTATACTTACATGTATAACTATAATACGGTAAATGCGAACATTTCAGTTCCAAGTAAAAATGCTAATTTTAAGTAATTTCAATCCAAAATAATTAGTTTCATATCATGACTGCAGACCCTTGAAATTCTGTTATGGGAATGCTGAATCATTTAAGAGGAAGAAAAATCTTTCTACCTAAATCTGCGAGCTCTACCACTTTTTTACAACCTTTCATTTATGCTGAACTTAAATTTTATTTGCGAAACTTTACTATTAAATCTATATTTATAATATTATATTTGGAAAACTCTGTCGGAAAATTCGCAAAAAATTCTGTATAAAACTTTTATGTTTATCATCTGATTAACTTCAAACTTATTTTAAAAGATCTTTATGATAATTCCACAATAACAGCACAACACAATACAATACATATAGATTACGAAATAATTTGAAATGTTAGAAAACCTACCCCAGGGTGTGAAAGTGCCCGGAAAATTCTACTTGCAATAAACTATTTTCCATCCGATTGACTTGAAACTCGGTTTGTAGTGCTAAAATTCGAATTCATTTGTGATTTCATTTTCCGATGCTGGAAATACAGACGAGATGCCCTCTGTTTATTGGGTTGGGAAGTGGGTGGTAAATGGGTGGTAAGTGGGTGGGTGGGAAGTGGGTGGTAGGTGGATGGGTCTGTGAATGGGAAGTGGGTGGTATGTATGGATGTGGGATATTGGTTCTATACTGATATAGGCTATACTGATGGCGGCGCAGCGAAGCGCGACGGGTTTAATGCTAGTGTATCTGTAAAAAACATTACAATTTGTGTAAATTTTTGTTAAAAAATAAAATAATTTCGAAAATAAAGATGATATAATATAAGTTTGTATACCGAACCATATTACAAAACTAAGAAGTCCAGCTTGTTTTCAGTTTAGGGAGGTCATTTATTTATAGGGTTCGATCCATTCTACGGTTCCCAAAATGAATCCAAAAAAATCTGAATCGTACCGGCAGTAAGGGTTTCGGTTCTGGACCGGTTTGTAGGATTGTTTTTTTATAGATTTCGTAAAGATCTTTTAGACTTAGCTGAAAACCCGATCAACTCTTGGAACAAGAATGTACATACTTAAAATAAGCTGAATATACATATTATTTAATTTAAATCTCAGAATAATATGGAAAAATGTTCATGATTTGATACCATCAAACTGTTAGATTAGTCCCGATTTATTCTTGATTATTAGTTCGTCAACTATAAAACCGAATGAAAATTTCAGCATATTCGATAGCTAGGTAAACGGAAAAAAATTAAGAGGTACTCGGGAGTCAGTAGAACAGTGCTGTGAATCGGTTCACAAAGTCGTCTTTCTAGGTACTGTGGGAAAATGTTATTCCTATAAAAAATAGTCTCGACCTAGAGGGTAGCACATTGATAGAGATAATCTTTTGCGTCTTCTACAAAGGTTAAAGTAGCACGTGGATTATTTAAAAGTCAATAGCAAAGTTTGCTGGTGATGTCAATTTAGGTCCTTGAAATAGCTTTACAGACAACGAGAATTTGGTTTGTTTCGTGTGAAGTTTTATGCTTTGATTTATATTCAACTCTGAGTAGCAGCATTCCAAAGAGAGTTAATGTAGCTTATATCAATTGTGGTTACGCCCACAGTTTTCTGTTCTTCCCCGACTTAAAGCGTAGTATGGATTAACACTTTAATCAGCTCGAAAGACTGTTGTATTTGGAGGAATAGTTATATTAGATTAGCTACGCACCCTGTCTAATCACGTTCATGGAAATTATATTTGAGTACCTAGTCCCTTACTGTTTAACAAGGAAAATTGGGTCCTAGTTAAGGTAAAAGGTACTCGAATTTAAAAATATCGAGGTAAATAGCTAGGTACTTACTAACACTGGGTATACGGTACTGGGTTTGGAGTCAGTTTGATTCCCAGTTTAAGAATTTGTAATTTAGTAATATTAACAAACAGTTTTAGAATATAAAATTGATTCATTCTTAATTTAGGTATTCGATAGATCAATTCGTCCTTCTATGTTCAAGGAAAACAAAAGTGAATATTTTATGCTGTGGGTAGAAAAGAACTCTGGCAGTTCTTTTTCTACCTGTCTTTATTCTACATACTAATCCATACCATACCATATGGACATTTTATCTGATTTACTTGTTTGATTTAACACCCAAACCTCGTTCTTGCTTCAAGTTGTTGCACAAAAACAGGAACTATTTTCAATCTTAAACTGTTTTTCCACCTGCCTCTCTTTTCTTATTTATGTTTCTTTTTTGGGTCAACAGGTGTCTCATTCATAAACTGCATTCCAATGATGTCGAAAAGGTCACAAATTCTCAACATTCCTCGTTGAATGCCAAATAAACAAAAAAAAAAAATGTTGAAACGCTGATCGCTGGCTGAACTTTTGTACTCATTAATGAATATTTTTCATGGGGACAGATCATTAGCTTTTGGCCCAAAACAGCACACCGGAAAAGATTGATGAGTGTTTTGTAAATGGATTTCACAAATTTTGTCTTTTGGCTAACAAATGATTTGGTGTTGATTGCTCACCACTTACAGACACGTGGAGGCGATAGAAATGGCCAGATATAGAGAGCTAAGCTATGGTATGTGGGTTGCTTAAACATTTATTTTAATTAGAAAGAAAATGGAAACTGGAATTGAATAAGAAATTCAAAATTCCGTTGCTGTTGGAGCCGGCAGCAAATCTCCATGTACTACGATATACATTAACCGATACGAAATGCTCATCATTCATTGATGAAATACTTATAAGTCCTGCAAATCGAAGGAATGGGCTAGAGTTCCATCATAATTTGAATTTAGCCTTAAAATTGTTTCATATTGCCAGAGAATCAAAGTTTCCAATTGCCACTTATATCCACTATCTGTGTGGCCCCCACAATATCATGGCTGCGATTCTATTGTTATTGTTGTTTTGTGTACACACACACACACACACACAGTTGTTGTAAATTTTAGTATGTCATTGCCATACAAAATGCGAGCGGAATGAGATACGTTTGTTCTCTGTGTCTGTGTGTGATTTTCAATTGCGTTTGACCCCCCTTGTGCACATGTCAATGTCCAAAATGCAATTCACAAATTTGAGTCTGAGTTTCCCATTCCGATTTGCGGCAATTACACCAAACGCAATCCAGGGAATACATCCGACAATTGTTGTTGTTTTGAATGATGATTGTTGTCCATATGGCAGTCATATCAATTTACAATTTACAAATTCCCGCCCGCCCACAGAAAACAATTTGAAATCAATTTTTTGGAAGAATATGTGACAAGTCGTTAGCATTTTTAGTTGTCATTTGGAAACGCAGTTGGTAAATTGACTGGACAATTGAGGGCATGATTGGACGAAAAAAAAAAAAACCAACCATTATAGTTTCAATTTCAAGCGCGTGTCGATAATTTCAATGGTTTTTATGACTTTGTTTTGGTGGCATTGAGAGTGCACCCAGGTAGGTAGAGTTGTAAATGGCGATAGTTAACTTTTTATAAATCACTGAAAATAATACAGAAAACCAAATTCGATTAAATATAATGTTCGCAAAATGATAAAAAAAAAAAAAAATACAAATTATAAGTGACTTAATGTTAATTTAGTTGATTTAATTAAGTTGTTGGCAGCAGGAAGCTTTCATATGTAGGTTATGCAGTTAATGGATATTTAAGGGGGATTTTTATTCAATTTAACTTTTTAATTGATGACTTTAACACCTTGTGATTAAATTGAATAATTTTAATTTAATATATTGTAAATTGAACATTTTATCATACGTTATATAAATGTTGTAGGCTTAGGTTAGGTTGAGATGGTTTGGGACAGTAAGACTGTACGTACTCTTGACCCCAGATAGGCTCATTGTGATACCATATAATTACCTATTTAAGTGACAATGCTCAGAATTTCAGCAGAGACGGAATCTCTATCTCGGACACACTTCCGAGAGGTTGAGTAGAAAGGGGTGACCAAGAGACTTGAGTCTCCTTCTACTAAGAGCTGGTCAATGGCAAAGAAGATGTAGTAATGTCTCCCCCTCTTTCTCACACTTGCAGCTTCTACAGAAGTCGTTGTGAGCGACGCCCTGCCGATGAGCCAGTGACCCGCTAGGGTCCCAACCAGAAGTGACATGTTTTCTTTACTCTGGAGCAAAAGAAAATTGATTCGTTTCAGGTTAACCGAGGGCGCAAATCGGAAGGTTATTCCATCATTCCGTAGCCAGGCGTCAGGTTTCATTCTTTGTGACTTCACAGAGAAAACAAAATTGGCTACACTTCGCTTATAAAAACGTCAATCCTAAACGAAACGTATTTCGGCCTGATAAATTGCACACCCTAAATGTAGAATGCAGGAAGCTACACGTGGCGTGCAAATGTAGAAATGAAAAATGTATACTCCGCATGTAGTAAAGTTAAATGCTGCATGGGCAAAAGCAAAGTCTACACTATATTAGAAAATCAGCTTATTTCCAAATAACTTTTACATTTTTCATGCAGCAATCTGCATATCACACATACGTAAAGGTTTTCTACATTAACATTTGGATATTGAAATCCTACATGCGCGCGTGTAGAATACTGAATTCTTATATTTTTCATTTAGCAAACTGCTTGTCATACGTGGCATGTAGGTTTTCTAAATTAACGTTAAGATTTACAAATGCTGAATGCTAAATGTAGTAAACCTACGCGTAACGTCAGCAAATTGCAACGAATTCGAACTTGAGAATTACAAACAAGCAAAAATAGGTTTGTGCCTTTAGGCAGGCTTATGTGTAGCTTTTCTACATGCCGCGTTTACTTTTCTCATTTCAACACGTGGCATTTGCTTTTCTACATGCCGCATGTAGAAATGAGAAAACTAAACGCGGCATGCAGTAAAGCTACATGCTACGTGATGAAAAGAGAAAACTTATCGCGGGTTCAAAATCCCGGTCAAAACGTGTAGAAATTCTACATTTTTCTGATCATGTAAATTTTACATATATTTTTTCTCTGTGTAGCTTGTATGAGGTTAAGGGCATCCCTATCAAGCTCTTCGCAGGGAAGAGCTAAATAGTAGTACCCTGTCTTGCCAGTTTGTCGGTTGACCCGTAATCCTCAATGTTGAGGCGCTTAGGCACCCAAATGAGGTGGACACGGAGATGCTGAGCGATTGCATTTAAGAATCTGCGGCATTCCGTGAGCGTCTTGGCATTATTGGTGTACGAGTCAAGAAACCATTAGAGCTGCTTGACTATCTGAGTAAATGTATATGTTCCCTTCTTCGATCATGAGTGTGCTCAGGTATTTGGCGGCCTCCTGGATAGTGTTAGGTTGTTCATGAGTGAGTGAACAATATTGAGTTCTTTCTTAGCTGGACAAGTGAACATGTTCTTCCTCAATTGTTCATTTTTGTTCAGCGAGTTTTGTTCAGTCTATCTTGTTCAATCTATCTTGTTCAGTCTGACTTGCTCTGAGTTGTTCTTGAGTTGTTCTAAGAGCTGTTCAGTATCTTTTGCTCAGAGAGTTGTTTTGTATATCTTGCTCTGTGAGCTGTTCTGTATCTTTTGCTATGAGAGCTTTTCTGTATATCTTGTTCTGTGAATTGTTCCGTCTGTCTTGCTCTGTGAACTGTTACGTCTGTTTTGCTCTGTGTTCTGTTCTGTCTGTCTTGCTTTATGTGTCGTTCTGTGGGCAGTACCATAGTTCAACTATAACAGGTATGGAGCTCCGTCAACATTTTGAACTAAGCGCTTTTGCTAAGAGCGCGACAGAGAGAGCGGGAGAGTGAGCGCGAGAGTAAACAGCGCACATTCACACAAATTAGGTATGTGTGTAGAACAAAAAAGCCATGCAGAAACCACAAAAACAACAAAGCGATCAGGGCAACAGAAATCCACCCATTTGAAATCCCGACGTCAAAACAAAAACAAAAACAAAAATTCGTGCGCTCAAACAACTTTTTACCAAAGACCTACAACAAGTGAATAAGAATAACTCCACAAGTGAACAACTGAACAGGTGAGCAATTTGAGTGAGTTAACTTACTTAGAAAAAAAAAACAAGTGAACATGTTCAGTGAAATGAACTACCTTTACCCAACACTACTTCTAGATGGCCACCAATTCTGCTTGCTACACACTGCAATGATCAGGGAGCTGAAATCAGATTTCCATTATTAGGTCAGTGGAGAAAACTCCCCCTCCCACTTCGTCATCGAGCTAAGATCCATCTGTGTAAATATTGATGGTATTTGCTCTACTGTGAGGCAAGTTATCTAGGGATATTGACGTCATAAAGTTTGTGGAATGACATTGTGGGTATATAATAGTCTGTAATGGCGGGAAAGGCATTTTGATAACTTAGTATAGTTGAGTGTCCTGAGCTACCCGCGTTTCAGGCTTCAGACTCTCTTAATCTCAGGCTGTGATGCCCGCTAGCTGTTTAGACATGAAGTCTAGAGAAAGATGATGAAATTTAGTGTTTAGTGCTTCCGTTGCGAACCGGCGTTGGGATGGTTCGGAGGACACCGCTCATACATATTTCAGCACTTCTCTGTACCTTGAGTAAAGTGCTCAGAACTGACGGTTTCCCGAGTGCTGGCCATCATACTAGAACTCCATAGAGCAAAATGGGACGTACTATGGCTGTGTAAATCCAGGGATCAATTGCTGGGTAAAATCTCAATTTACGGCCTATCGCCTGCTTACATGAGAAGAGGGCAATGGGTACCTTCTTTATTCACTCAGTAATATTGTCATGCCAGATTAGGTTCATGTTCAGTACGACGCCCAGTTACTAGGCATAATACAATGAATACAAATCGCATGTGCATAACTTTGTGAGTCTGTGATATCCTTTGACAGATTAGTCTTCGGAAATTGAGTTTTTAAGACTTAACTTGATTTGGTTTAATTGTTGATAAAATTTCAATTCATTTTCATTTTGGTCAAGGCTTGTAATAAGAACGACAGAAAATTCCTTTCGTCACAGTATTTCACATAAATAGAAACACTCTAACAGCACATGAGCATTAAAGCAAAGCCAAAGTGTTCCTAGTTATATGTGACTAAAGGAATTTTCTGTCGTTCTGAGTACGGGATTTTACCGAAGCACACGCAAACTCAAGATTTGTGAGCCTGTGACGTTACCTTGGAATTTTTTGTTTTGACGATTGACGCATTGCCACTACCTTCTATTTTTTCCAATCCAACCAGTGGCGCATCCACTTCCACATCCTCCAAGAAAGTGGTAGTGGCACCAGGTAAGACATTATTCAACTGTAGTAGCCTTAATTCAGAGGATTCACACGCTACAGAAGTAGCTGAAACTTTTGGTAAGCTCTAAAACTGTGTCAACATCTGGGTCACGGTGAAACCTTAGTTGTCAGCAAATCAATGAGGCAGCAGTAGCTCAGCAGCAAGCGCACAACAAAAGTTGCTACGCTATCGTTTCCGGAAGCAATTTGCCTGACTTTGTGCATTCCTCAGACGACCTTCCTTTTCCTTTAAATGTCTACCCTAAGTGCTGGGCACGAGTCTAGTAATTTGACAAATAGTCATTGGCGCATGGCTAAGAACTTAAATATGCACCGAATTAAAAATCAATAAACAAACAAACCTCAAAAGTGGGTGGAGGGCGGACTGGCACGTACATATTTCCGCAACAGTTGCATTTTTGCCAAAAGCGATAAACAAATTAAAAGCAAAAACAAGAAGTGAACAGCGAAATAACACACACACACACACACACACAGAGACACGCAAAGAAAACAAATGGAGACAACGGGGGGTTGGAGGACGGAAATTGTCACTTTGTTGCAGAAAAACAACACGTGCCGCTGATTAGTTCGTCAAGAAGGCCGCAGTGATATATACAGAGTATAAGAGAAAGAGAGAGAGAGAGAGATAAAAACCACAATTATACACTAGTGCGAAAGAGAGAGCACGATACGACTGCTTTTATTTATATTGCGAACGCATCATAAAAATTATTTAACGCTATCGCACATTTGTCATGCCGCGTTGGCTTTTTTGCGTGCCTTTGGCTTATATTATTGTTGTTTTTTTTTTATGATTATTAAATTTCCTCAAAAAAAAAAAAAACAGAACACACAACACACAAAACAAAAGAATGTATTCTACACTGACGTAATAATATGTGAGAGATACACTACGAACACACAGGCGAGGAGTATGTGTAAATTTTGTCTGTGTTCTTCGGGTTGGTTGAGCAAATGACAAAAAAGATGATTTGATTAGACTAAGAACTTCATTAAGATTATGACCATAACAATGTTATATTACAACTAATGGGATACGCCGGAAGAATGTAGCATCTAAATGAGACTGATAGAATATGAGATTAAATTTGCTTGAATATGGTTTTAAAATTTATGGTAAAACTGAAAAGTGGATTTTGAATAAATTTGGATTGGATAAATTAATAAAACAATAAAATTTCCCTACATACAACAAATTACTTTTGGCGAAGGTTCACATCGTACTTTTGTCTGCCGAAATAGATAAATATAGAGCTCTAGTCAATTTCTACGTACTTGCACTTAGAGTTAAAAACGATTGCAAATATCCTAAGCCCATAATGAAATCTGCTGATGGAAGTAGGGAGGCCCTTAAAATAGCTGTACATGTATTAAAAGGTGCAGCTTCGTTTTTATGTGTAGTTTGTTGGTTTAAAAACCAGATTAAACTATTAACTTAATGGGAATTTCTAAAATAAGCCTACACTTTGTACGTTTATCATGATTTTTACCCTTCAAAGTTAGGAATCTTTAATTTTATTTTAAATTATCTTCATCGTCATACAAAATCCACACAGTACATTCGATCGGAGTCTTAGACCAATTATATTTATACAAAAAAAACTTGTGCCTAGACAAATACCAAATAAATACATCCCTCAATTACACTAGCTTACAGCCAAAAAGACACATTTCTACTGGAAGTAGTTATAAGTGTAGTTTGGATTGGTCATCTTTCAAATATTTCAAAAAAAAATTTCACAGCGTCGATTTTTAAATATGGGCATTTCCACAGAAATGTCAACCGCAGCCAAAAATTTTAAAGTGGTTAAAAACACTAAGTTATATCAAACTTTCATGGGGAAACGGTCAAATTGATCTATTGAAAGCCAATCTTACATTTAAACATAACCCATTTCGAAATATTCGGATTTACGGCCGCGATATCGCAATTTTTCTAATTTGGACATTAATTTTGCACTTTTTTTTTGATAAAAGTGCCTTTAGATTTCTTTTACTTTTGCTATCTAAAATCGTTCTGAGTTAACAAATGGTAAAATAAGAATGCACAAGAAACCATGAGAAACTATGTGATTGCAATAAACTTAAAGTTTTTCTTCTCATTATAATGGAAACCACATAAAAAGTATGATGGAACAAAATGTCGCATGCGACATGTCGCGTGCGAAAGTGATTAAGATTAAATAAAAAATAAACTACTTAATATTTTTGAATCAAATAAAAAACATTTTTAAGATACATCAGTGCATAATATTTTAAAATTAAACGCATTAAAATATTCCTTCAGGATCCGCTGAAATCAGTGTTTGAACTGCTCGCCTTGAAAGTGACTTCTGTTTTTGAGCATGCATTGATTTTTTGTAATTATCTTGAAAACGAACAATTGCCCAAAATCAACTTTAGCACCAATTATAATGCTAATCAAGAGCAATAAGTTTCGCCTTTTGTCAAAATAAAATAATGTTTTGGCATATGTTTTTCTTCACTTTGAATGCGTACGAATGTCGCATTCGACATTTTAGAAATGCCCATATGCATTTTTTCAATTTTTTCGGTAGGTGTACTTACATTTTAAGTTATATCTCACTTCACATTCGTCAAATTAAGTCAAGCAAGATATGAATCGAGAGGTAATTGAAGTGTCAATAGTCGCACAAAACACTGTTTTCAAATCCGTTCATTTCCAAATGTCTAGGAAATATTTTTAAAAATTCAAAAAAACTAATTTAATTTTTTCTATTTAAGAACCACTTTTCTACGAAGCATATAAAATATCGATGAACAAAATGTACAAACAAATATAGGAGCTGTGAGCAATTAAGTGCGGAAAAAATATGATTTGAGATTTTTTAAAAATAAATTTTCATTTGCTTCGACTTTAGTGCTGTTCTGGAATATTTTTTCTGATCGGGCTATTCGCTAACTTTTGACCAAAAAACAAAGAAAAATTAAAAATTATTTTTGTAAACTCTTAAAATTCTCAAATTTGACTGTTAGTTCCTCCACTCAAATTGATCCAGCTACAATATTTAAACAAAGATTTTCTTCACCAATACCTTAGTATCTTCTTAGAAGTGCGATTTTTAGGTAGAAAAAATAATAATAGTATTTTTGGATTTTTTATATTTTTCCTAGGCGATTAAAAAGGAAATTACTTGCACTTTCGAGCAAAAAATTGGTTTTTTATACACTTGAAAAGTATATTAAAATTTTTGCCCAGGAGTTTGCAACGCAACCACATAAAGTAGATATATTCTTGTTCAGCATGACGAGCTGAGTCTATTGAGATTTGTCCGTCCGTCTGTCTGTCCGTCTGTCTGTTTCTACGCGAACTAATCCCTTAGTTTTGAAGCTATCGAGCTGAAATTTGGCACAGAGCCTTCCATTTACTGCACGCTGCTATGTCGGAACCGACCGGATGGGATGACTACTTCTTGTAGCTGCCATAAAAATGTTCGGTCGGAAAATGAGTTTTAGTGAGAAAAACTTTTTTGTTTTCAATATTAGCGCTCTTATACTCGGTGATTGTTAATATTATACGTTTTTAAGCTGATTTGCAAAGTTTGATCGATATCGCTAACCGTTGAAGCATACTTTTTCAAGTGTATTAAAACTTCGGCAAACGAAGTTAGCTTTGCTCTCTCGTTTTTAAATATTTTTGGTCATTGTATTCAAACTAATAGGCCGATTTCGAAGCAATGTTATACGCGATTATTGACAATTCAAATACCTTTCGATTAATATCTTGCTTGTCTCCATCTGACGATTATGAAGTGAGATACTAACATAAAATGCAACTTCAGAAAAAATGAAAAAAACATAATTAACAAACTTTGCCATGAAATAATTCTTGAAATCGATTTTTAAGATCACTATTCCAAACTACACTAAAATATAGTTTCAGTAGAAATGGGTCATTAAATTTTTTTATTTTTGTTATTGATATTCAAAAACTTAGCATACTTTCAAGGGCAAATACCACGAATTTTTCGTGTATACAAAATAAGGTTACTGATCACAACACAAACCAAAGTTTAATAAAAGCGCGCTCATATATTTAAACAAAAAGGAAACAAAAATTTTGAGACCTCCAAAAATGATTAAAAATTCATACAAATAGCTAATAGTTAAGAATTTATAAGAATATTTGTATAAAAAACAAATCAAGCAGGACTACTAATCGGTTTGCAGTAAAATCAGTTTGCGGTTGAAGTCGCAGCATCATTTCGCAAGTTCGAAGTGGAACTGAATCGAAGCAGATCTACCTTTTACTCTTTTTACCCTGTAAGACCTATAGGGTAAACCCTATAAGAAGTTGTGAAGTATTATAAAGAAATGTCAATATTTTGTTCCAAAAATTTTGATTATTCACAAGTCTTTTAAAGTATTTTAAACTATAAGCCGAACCCTAAGCCAAACCAAAGTTAAGAAATTGCTGAACCTGTTCCGAACCCGAATTTTCGGTGTGGTTCTACAAAATGAAAGATATTCTGACAAATCTAATAAAATTGTTGCAGTGCGACAATGACTCAAAATCGTCACAATAGTATAATGGATATTTCTTATAAGTTTTAGGAATACGTTTAAAATAAGCAATAAAAAAGCCAGCCATAATAAGCTTTGTTTTCTAAATCCTTGATTCCAAGTTCAGAAGCTAACGAAAGTTATTGTCGCTATTTTGAATTTTACTAAAGTGTTTCAAAACAAAAAACGATTACTGACATCATTGGATCCTTCAATGACACTAATAGAGAGTTTTGACATTTTATCAATGTAAACAACTTAAGGGGGGAGCCTGCTTCAGAGGCTTAAAAAAATCGAATTTTTTTACAATATTTCCTAATTGGCGGGAAAGATAGGGAAAAAATTAAACGTCCTATTGAAACGATACAAAATTTATTGTATTCGGGATTAAATTCTCTTCTAGTTAAACCTAAAAAACCTTAAGAAAGTTATGATTAACCCACTTTTTAAACAATCTGAAGTAAATTTTTTTTCAAAAAAAAAGATTTTTTTTTAATTTGCGAAAAATTTTTGAATTGCTCACTTTTTGTTCAATTTTCTTAGTTTAACTAGAAGCTATACTATTGAAAATAGAAAATATTTTGGGTTTTTTTTTGTTTCAGATGGAAATTGCGACCTGCATCTTTCCCGCCGCACGACACATGCACACTCGAGGCGCCTCGGCGAAATGCTTGTACCAGGCATAATATGACATATACTTTAATGAAAAAATTTGAGAAGACTGTTGATATATTATATATAACAATAAAACCTGAAAGTTTCGTTTCAATCGAATATTTCTTTCCTTCTCAAAAAAGTCCTCGGAAAAATCGAATTTTTGAAGCTTCTAAAGCAGGCTCCCCCTTAAAGCTTTGGCGTTAACGGTCTTATCGATTGATATCAATTGAATTTTTTTTCTCAAATGTACAGAAATTCGGAATATTATTTTTAAAGTTAATCACATAAATTGCATTTCTATTAAATTTAAATAAAACTTGGGCCTTACACGACATTCAAAAACAAAAACCTTCTCCCAAAAATATTGAACCTAAAATTTCCTAACATTAAATATTGAAAAAATTCGGTTGGAGTCCGCGAGTCGGAGCTTCATCATTGGGTTTACAGCTCTGTTTTAAAATCCCAGAAACAAAATATTTTGAATGTAGGACTAAGGGCCGTTTTCCCCATCTTCTAGATAACGCAAACTATCACATACATACATATATGTACCTACACATAACAGAGTAATTTCAAACTTTATCTGTCTCGAAGATGTTAAATCGGCCCTTGGAAAACAATCTAAAAGTAACAAAAAATTCAGAATATCAACATTTTTCAAACTTTCAATCAACTCTAAAAATAAAAATTGTAAGCGTATGAGCAATTAATCTTGAGTTACCATTTTAGGACACAAGCATTTGTATGTCTTTCAGTTAGACCGCTTAAGCATTTCAAGACAATTTCTACTTAATGGATACATTCACCCTTGATCTTGAACCAGTTTATAATGCCTCCCCTTCCAAAAATTTATGATCATTGCACAAAATTTAAATTGAACAAAAAAAACCAAACATTGTCAAATTTGCAATAAAAATCCAACATGTTAAATTGTAGTGTGGCTCATTCCCTGCCATTCCATGCCAGACAAATGTAGACATGTCAGCAAATAAATCAAACAACCTGCACACGCGCTACGAAACAACCAACAAAAACACAATTTCCGTCCATGGTTAAGCAGAATACGATACAGGGGCGACGGCCTCCCGGTATAGTCATTGTACACATGGAATTTCGCATAAACAAGATCGCCCAAAAGGAAGGTGAGACGGCAAGACACAGAGTGAGTGAGAGAGAAAGGCAATGCGAGCCGTGCAGTCTAAAATTGGAGCGAAATGCGAGCAACGGGCGCATTCTACACATACATGAGGAAAATTTTCAGGAAGACAATTCATAAATACACTGAGAAAATTTTAGGTACATTTTTTTCACTTTTTCCCCCACGTGTATCTGTTTTATACATATCGATCATCTTGTCTGGGTCAGCTTGAATTGCCTTCAGTTGATGTCTTGCATATGGCGAGCCAAATGCTGCGCGTGCGGTCAGTAAATGGAGCAGACAAAGACAAAAGGGGTAAAGGCAGGAGGAAACCATTCATGTGGGCGTGCATTTTGTGGCATGTGCATCTATTTGTTTGCCCACGAGTGTGTGTTTACATTCAACAACACAACAGATGGCTAGACACACACACACACACACACACTCACATTGTGGGTGGTGCGGGGGGCCTCCTGCATTCACAAGTGGTTTTCAGTTGGGCGGCGGCGGCGGCGCTTTCTATTGATCAGCGTCATGCGAAACACGATACGGGAACACACACAATTGACGGCAAACGAAAGGGCGGCAGCATCATATTTTCTTCTTTTTTTTTGGTGTTTTGTGTGCGTCCGACATGACGTATGAGTGATATTTAGTATGGAATGCCGAGGCGTATGTGTAATATTCTGTGCGCATTTTTATGAATAATACCATTTAAAAATATCAATTTGTATTTATTTTTGTTGGTTTCAATGTCCGAACAAATTGGGGGCACGTGTTTCAAAAGAATTATGCAAGTGTTTTTCGAGAAAATTTTGTAATAAACAAAATAGTTTTTGAACATGTGTGTTTTTCCCATGAGACTGCACTGAACGGTTGGGATGCATTTAAAGGCTTTAGTAGGAATCATTTAATGGCAGACTATTGAGTCTCCTTTCCTATTACTGTCCAGCTTGTATTGAATGCTTTCCAGCTTATTCAGTGCTGTGGACTTTTGATAGCATTTCGCTTAACAAAAGGTTCTATAAAATGAGGAGGACTTCGCACTGAGACATGCCACCGTCATGAAGATGGTACCCTAAGCGGCTGTGACTCAGGTTTTAAATCCAGAATCAAGTCGTGTATTGCTCTCACTTGCAATATTGCTACTTTGCATACTTTTGACAGTAGCTTTAAATGGAGTTTGCATTTTTGTGAATTTTGTCAATTTTTCGCTCAACCATTTCGCGTTGTCTGCAAAAAAAGTTGGCAGGGTGTGCACAACTATAACACTAGAACAGCTTCCACAATGAGTAGAGTCTGAAAGGTTCCTTTTTTCTATGTATGCACTTGTGAGCGCGGCTGTGTGTGACGATTGCTGTGTATATGTGCAGCAAATGGTATGCTCCCTCTCTTTCTCTCTAGCACTGAACCTTTCCGATCGCATATTTGAATCACTGACGAGCACATCAGTGCTGTTGTCTTAACTAGAGCAGCTAACAGACATTCATCATTTCGGTCTTTGATAAGTGCAGAGCTAAGTGAAAATAAGTGTTGATTAGGCTGGTGCAATTTTTCCTTATTGGACAGAAGTCACTTTTGTGTATCATATTACTCCCTTCACAATCATTGTACTGCGATTTCAAGCATATTGTGATTCTCTTACTCCAAGGACATTGCCCCTTAGACGAAAATTTTTTAAAATTAAAAGTTTTATTCTAGCCTTACAAGATTTTATATTAATAGGTGAAAGCTTTGTCTACACTGATCATCGAAATTACGCGACAGCAAAGTGTTGACGTTAGTTTTATCGCTAGCGCGCCAGTGTCTGGCCTCGGAACTCGCAAACACATCACGTCGGGGTCACCAATTTAACTCACACATTTTGAATCACAGAAATACCATATATATGCTCTGGATGATAATAAGTAATGGTATTGAGCATGTTATTAACACCATCCCTGCAAAATAAGTTTGATGCTTTAATTTAAGTCAAACTTTCAGTAACTGCTTAAAATATCGGCTACATAAACGTGAATATGAGTTTTTAAATATGTTATTATACATGCAGAATATATTTAAATTCGAAAGTCGATTATTGGCATTTCTGCATTCGTTGTCAATTCACTGTGATCTACACAGATTTCTCTAAAGCATTTGAAAATGTTTGTCATAATGCCCCAAGCTTGGCATTCATTCTTCCATCCTCAATTGGATTGAATCTTATCTTGATGGCCGATTGTATCAAGTCCTCATTAATGACAAACGTTCTAGCCCCTACGTATCAACATCTGGTCTCCCTCAAGGGACTGTACTGGGTCCGTTGGCATTTACACTATTCATTAATGACATCGGTTGCTTACTTAATTCGCATTATCTAATGTATGCTAATGATTTGAAAATTTTTAGATCTATTAAACCCCTTAGAGATTTTAAAGCCCTTCAATGTGATTTGAATTCTGTTACCAACTGGGGCGCGCGGAATTTATTGACCCTTAACTTTTCAAAGTGCTTCTATGTTACACATATGGAAAACGCTATGCCTTAGTTCTGTGAACAGGCTGGAGATGTTGCCTCATGCATATTTCTACACTTGAGTATAGGAGGACAATTGCTTCCTTGATAGTTATAAATGACATTATAGTTGGCAATATTAATTGTCCTATACTACTTGGCAAAATTCCCTTCCATGTTCCGCCTAGATCTTTACGTGCCATTTTTCCATTTAGAGTGAGGACTCACAGGTCCAAGTATGCCCTTAATGATCCAGTATCTAAGGCACTTTTTACATAAAATCGTCTTCCAGTTGGCATGCGATTTGAATTTAGTAGCCAAATGTTACTGTGAAGCAGAAATTAAAAACGTAACCGAAACCGAAACCGTTAGCCTAAACGCTAAATTTTTAAATTTTAATCAAAACCGTGACCGTAACCGAAAAAAAAAAAATTTTTCTTATAACAGTAACCTGTATTAACAAAACCGGTTATCAGTTTCGAAACAGAAACAAATATAAAGGTTAATTTCGGTTTTTCCTCTACTAATAAAAATTTCGATTAGATGTATGTACAATGAACATTTTTCACACATATGAAATTAATCACTAAAATTGGCTGCTTATTTATTATGCACCGCACTGTGGCTAATGGGCACAAGGGAAGCCGCTAGCAGCTAACCAAAATCCTTACCTTCCCCTCCCAATATGTTTGTATGAAAACGTAAGTATTCACACAAATGTTTGTTGTTTGCGCGATCGCCTTTTTATCAAATTACTCTTTTCACCTGAATTTGAATTGAAAAAAAGCTTTAAACATGGTTATGTATCTATGTATATATGTGTGAAAAAAAATGTTTCTGGCACGACGTCAGCATAAGTTGCGCTGTGATCTTGACAGTGGATGGAAGTGAGGAATAAACAATTTTAATTCCCGTACTGACTCTTGTTTAGTTTGCTTGGACACAACTGTTCGATATGCGCGTTGCCTCTATCAAAAACAAGCAATTTCCGGGAATTGTTTTCTAGCTTCCTTCTGTTAACCAGTAATTAAAGATGCCTGCGTTTTGATGTGTGGATGGGAGACCATTTTGAGTTGTTAATGACGTTGGCTTTCGGAAAATTTTAAGTCCAGTTATCAGAGGAATGGGATTGCGAAAATATTATCAAACCGCAAAATGTTAGAGAAGTCATTCACCAATCAGGCCTTCTTGCAAAAGACATTCAAAACGAGAACGAAGGGAATATGATTTCCCTTAAAATTTATGGCTTAACTCACATGGATGGGTCATTCATTTGTAAGAATGTGATATACTTGTCTTAAAAACTCCCCTTTTATAAAAGTCACTGTATTTTTGAGAAGATGTTTTCGCATTACACGGCCACTCATCTTAAAGACGTTATCGTACAAGTTCTGAATCGATTTGGGACTAGGACTAAACAGGTATAGTCCTGTACCACAGTTAACGGACGCAATAGTGATAAAATGGTGGAAGGAAAAAGTGAATCATTTTATTAATATTGCGTGTTTTCAGGGATTAGATGTGCTGTCCATACCCTTCAAGTAGCCGTCAAACCAGTTTTAAAGCCTGGATTCCTGGATTTAGTACATTTACTGAATAAATGAGATTCTAAAAGGTGCCGCTTTTGTCTGCTTGATTTGTCAAAGTGATATTTTAAACCAATAACCGTAACCTTAACCGAAACCCAACACAGAATAAAATAAATAACCGTAAGCCGTACCGTAACCCATATCCCACATCGGGAAACACTGTAACCGTTACCCTAATCGTTATTCGTTGCGGTTTTAATCTCTGCTGTTAACCAATTACTTAGGGTCCTTTTCTTGGGGCTTACTGTTTGTTTGTAGTAGCCAGTTAAGTTTATTCGTTGGTGAAATACACTGAGGGCCAATTGAATATCTTCTACATAGAGCTATGTGTGACACAAACTAACAAATAACAGAGTAAATTTTAGGTTTATCTGACACATAGCAGCTATGTTGGAGAAGAGAAATCCCTTAATAAAATAAAGTTTTGGATAAAGTTTCATATCATATTTCATTTCATAATAAATAGTTTTGCCAAATTTGCGATAGCTTTCGTTTTTATACTCTTGAAGAGGGTATATTAAAATTGTCCAGATGTTTGTAACGCATAGAAGGAAGCATCTACGACCACATAAAGTATATATGACGAGCTGAGTTGATATAGCCATGTCCGTCTGTCCGTCGGTCTGTTTCTATGCTATCTCCTCCGTCAGTTTTAAAGCTATTTTAACCAAACTTTGCAAGAAGTTTTTTGGAACAAAGAATCTAAACATTTGTCGGAACCGGCCGGATCGGATGACTACATCATATAGCTGCCATAGGAACTATCGGTTTAAGAACTAGTTTTAGTAAAAAAAACTTTTTTGTCTTCAACGCGAACGTGCCCAAACCTCGTATTTATAAGTTTTTTATGCTTTTACATAATTCCACAAAGTTTGATGAAAATCGGTCAACTATATAGTATAGCTGCCATACAAAATACAGTTTTAAAAAAAGTCTTAGTGGGAAAAACTTTTTTGTTTTCAATGCTATCGCTTCCAAACTTGTTACTGATAAGTATTATATGCTACCACACAATTCTGCCAATTTTGATCCAAATCGGATAACTATAGCATATAGCTGCCATAGGAACGATCGGTCGAAAAAGTAGTTCTAGTGAGAAAAAATTTTTTGTTTTCAATGCTAGCGTCTTTTTACTTTTCAGTTATGAATATTATCAGTTTCCACACAATTTTGAGAAGTTTGGTCAAAATCGGAAGAATATATCTTATAGCTGCTATATAACAAACTGGCAAGCTTGAGAAATAATGAGTTTGGGAAACAACTCAGCTAAGAATGTTCGACGAAAATCATTTAAAACCTTAATATAATAAATTATACAAGCAACAAGGGTATTTAAACTTCGGTCGAGCCAAAGTTAGTTTTCCTCTATTTTTTTTGATTACATTTTTAAAATTGTTCAGATTGAAATTAAATTTTTTACGTTTAGCCATTGCTCATCTTCTCCCTGATAATGGTGACTCTTTCCTTACGTTTGTTTTTTCCTGTTTTGCCAACTTTTTTATTTGTTGCCTGGTTTTCTGCACAAATTTATGAGAGTCGTTTTCAGAGTTGTTTCGTGTAAACAAACGCGTTAATAGTTTGCCATTTGTTTTAAGCTACCTTTGTTGTTTCCTTTGCAGCTCTCTTTTTTTTTTCTGCCATTCCACTTTGGCATTTTATTTATTGTTTAATTTTGTAGAGTCGCGCGCGCTGTTCATTTTAACAGGCCACGTGCCGCAAATAAATATTCTATTGACCCCAAAGTAAATATTGACAAAAAAAAAAGAAGAAAACGACAGCAAAAAACAACCGAAGCTGCGAGAAAGTATTATCTATCCGATTTCCATTCATTGGGAATTCACTTGAAAGTTGAGAACTGAGGGCTGCGGGAGTTTTGCTTAATTGGTTTCGTTTACGCAAGTTGACTTTGGCCTTCCATGCCGCAGTGACGTCTTTCCAGGTGTCAACAAGAATCGACAGAAATAGCTACCCGCCACGATAGCTCTGGCATTTTATCAGCAACAAGTGTACAAAGTTTCCTCTTCCTTCGTTTACTAAAATAACTCCATGGAACCAAAGATAAGTGGGAGTAACATGAAATCACTTTCAAGAAAGTGGCAGATTTTTGTAAAATTCAATTTAATGCATTTAAATTTGTTTTCCTAAACGCTGCATCCGAAATCTGTTTTCCACGAAATGGCATTAAATATTTTTATTGCACAAACACACAAAAAAGATAAACAGAAATCTGTGCGTAAACATTGAGAGGGAAAATTATTTCTGTATATACACCACAATTGCGAAATGGCGTTCACGTGCGATCAAGTGATCGCCTTCATGTGTCAGTCACCGAAAAGCACCCACCCACCCACAAGTCCCGAGACCCGCGAGACACACGAGAAGGCTTCAATGAGTTGAGCAAATGTTTTGTGCCAAAATGAAATTGATCGATGTATGGAATAGTGTCGTTCATTATCACTCACGAAGCATTAGTTTGTGTTCTTCTATCACAAGTGAGAATGAAATGCCGAATGCCAGAGATAGTTAGTGAATAGGTGTGAGGTTTAACAATAATAATACTGTAAGTGGAGTGAATAATGGGATTAGTTTATATACAAGTTAATAATGATTGAGCATATGAATCAATGAATTTATGAATAAGAAATTTTAATGCGTAAATGACTAAGAAGTAAGATAAGAAGGTTTGAATTAAGGAATGAATTTAAAATCTAAAAGTAAATAGGTAAATACTTTCTTTAAACTCACTCCGTTTTCTACGCATTTGTTTTTTAATCAGTAACTACTGCTTACTCACAGCAGCCGCTTGCATTTGCAATTGATTATTATATCCATTCATTAATTTATTCATTGAAAGCTTAATTTTCGTCATTCTGTTTCTCGTATCAACCTGACCTTGAGTCAGCTACATTGGCTTATCTCCCAAACATTCCCAAAAAAAAAGAAAAAAAAAAACAACGAATCGATTTACCTACGCAGCAAATCACAATTGCACTCACATTGTATTCAAAGATTAGCTCAACAAAATAAATTATTTATTAAATAATCGTTGGAGCCAAACGAAAACTTGCAGCGCAATTTCCATGTATATCAATGGTCGTAAAGTACCTGCCAAGCTGATACGAACATGAATGAAATCATGTGAGCTAGGCACGCCCCTATAGTGTGAATTCCTATTGGAGAATCACCTGCTGCCACCTGTTGAGCTTCTGTGTCTGTGCCTTGTGGCCGCAACGCGCGATTAAAAATTTTTGTTTATAATTCGTAATTCTCTTTTTTCGTTTATTTTATTTTTTATTACCTGGCCGCGCCCCCCTTATCGCCCTTATCTTCTTTCGTCGTTGCCTTGTTGACATTGAAAATGTCCAAGTCTTGAAAGTGGCTGGGACTGGAAACTAGAAACATGATTTCTAAGCTCTGGAATTGAGGTGAAAGAACTGAATGTGTGAGCAACTCTTGGCGGGCTTGTGCCAGCCCCGTGTTAAGATCATGCCCCTGGTCCCCCCCTTCCCGTTACCGTCGCTGAGTGCGTGACTTGGTGCGGAAATTTTTCAGGGAACAATCACAATCACCACATTAACAACTAATGAATTCGAAATTAATACATTTTGTAAGTATATGTCGATAATTGTAGCTGATAAGCAAGTATAGCATTTTTTGATGAAGTTCGCTTTACTTAAAAGTACTTTTCCATTGCAAAGGGTTGGTCCCACACACAATTGTGCTAAAATGAAAGCCACACACAAGCCAAAAGAGTGAGAGGGGCTCGTCTTAGCCCATTTCATCACAAAGGGTAAATATTGGCCAGAAGTTTCCATTTCCGACTGTTAAATATTTTAATTAAAAAATAACATACACTCAAAGAAAATATAGAGAATTTCACTCTTGAATCAACAGCATTCGTTCTCAAAAGTACGGTAAGAGTGAAAATTCTTAATCCAAGAGCGAATTTCTTGATCCAAAAGTGAATTTTTGATCCCGACATTCCTGATTCAAGAGTTTCAGCTCTTGATCAAAGTATGAATAGTTCTTGATTCAAGAGTTTCAGTATTAAGTAAAAATAATTCTCAAAATAAAAAACTTAAAAAGAATATTTGGGGTGGGGTGACACGACCGACCCGACCCGACCGACGCGGTCCGTCTCCTCCCCAATCCCACTCCCCATTATCAATCAAGCAACTCACCAGCACCCAAACTTTTTTTTGAACTGTGATTGATTTTGAGATAGCCACTTAACTCGGTACCTCGAAAGACTGAAACACACACAGGCGACGGGCAGCTTAGCCCACTTGACTATCATCCATGAGCTAAACGAGAGGACGAAAACACACTTATAAATAAACGCAGTTAACATTCGTACGCATCGGACAACGACAAACTGCGCATGCGCTCTCTCTCTGCGAGAGCGAGTCCAACGCTATTCTCTCAAAGTTAAGTTGCCCTCACTCCGCTTACCCATTAAAAAACCAAATTGAGTACGTTTAAAACGAATTTATCTCGATTCCAAGAGAAAAATTATTGAAATATCAAGAACGACCAATTTTTTTATCAAGAGCGTTCGTACTTAAATTATTCGTTCTAGTTTTTTCTTAGTGTGCATCCCATAATTTATACATATTAATCACAAAAAAAGAAAACACTTTCCGTTTTGGGCTAAAAATTGTTTGGGCTAAAAAAATTAAGCAATTTTTCTTATTGATTTTACCAATTTAATCGTACAAACATGATAAAATTGGTTTAAAATTAACTGTGCGTCCCACTAACACTTTTGATTACTGCTTCGAAAATTACAGTCCCCCCTTTTATATTACAGGATAATTGAATTCGAATTTGAGAATTATAAGCAAGCATTTACTGGTGGCTCTATCTCTTATAGTCTCTGAGATCGACGCGTTCATAAAGACAGACGAACATGGCTAAATCGACTCGGCTGTTAATGCTGACCCAAAATATATATACTTTATAGGTTCGGAGATGCTTCCTTCTGGCTGTTGCATACATTTGCACAACTTCATGATCCCCTTTTCCCATTTTTAATGGGAACAGGATCCCCTTTTCCCATTTTTAATGGGAACAGGGTATAAAAACATAAATATAAATTAGTTTAATTCATTATTTTTCAGAATCCAAATCCTTTCCGAATCAGTTGAAACCCGTTCAAAAGTGGTTCGAAACAATATTTCAGAAATCACTATAGCTATGAACTGCAAATTTTTGTGTTTAGGTTCGATTTTTTTTCCGAATCAAAAACGGTTCCGAATACACCCGTTCAAAAGGTTAATATGGCTATTTGATGTGTTGGTTGGAGGTTTTTCCTGTTTGAAAACTGATTTGAGCCCCTTTCAAGGTTGAAAACACTTCGAGCCGCTTCAGACTTAAATTTAAACACTCTCAAAACAATTTCAATAATTTTTTATAAAGTTTTGTCAAAAAGTGATTATTAGTTGAATATTTTGTATTCTATCAAACATGCACTGGATTCTATCGGAAACAAAATACACTGTAGGTTGTCTGTATAGCTATTTCAAGGGTCTCCGAATCCTCTTATCAGCAGACTTTGTTACCTATTACTTAAACATTCATTTATTTATTTATTTAAGCAAACATTACTGCCAAGTTAGTGAAGTAACCACCAAATATTTAGAATGCTGAGTTTGTAAAGTGAAATTCGGGAAAATTTTGCCGCACAATCGGCCGCTATGCCCCAACTCACAGCGAGGATCACAAAGTTACAGTGCTTTACATAAAAATAGTTTAGGAGGAAGACAGGAATTGAAGTATATGTGACGCAATAACATGAATGGGTAGTCCGAATGAGATATTTTGATATAAATTATTGTAGTTGCAGCATGTGTGAGTATAAATCAGACGATTATTTCGCGTTGTTCGAGAAGGACGTACGAGAGATACATATAGGAATTTAGTGGTATAGGGAATCATAAAATTCTTTTATTAATCGTTTTATAAAACCTAGAACACTGAGCATTATTTACCATGGTCGAGACGTGTTGATTAAAGTTGAGTTTAGGGTTGAACACAACTCCTAGGTCATCAACTATAAAGATGCGAATAAGCTGCTTATTTGAGTTACTTAATGAGCACGAGTTTACAAGGGGCTTACTCCGATGAAATTTCATGACTTTACACTTAGAGAAATTTAAGTCCGGGAGCTTTGTTTTACACCAAGTGTTATCACTTGTGTATGAAAAGCAAAGTTTGACATCAGCTTATTGGTAGGTCTTTTATAAATAAAATGAAAAGAAGGGGTCTGAGTTACTCCAGAGGTAACATGTACTAATATAGAGGATGATCAAATTATTAGCACGCGATGAGTTCTCTCCGAAAGGTATGCAGAAATAATAAAAAAATGCAGAACCAGAAAGTCGCAACTTGAGAAGATAAAAGATTTCTACCACATGGATAGAAAGTGAGAGAGTTCAAGGGATGAAACTATATAGTATACTATTTAGTAAAGGGGTAATTAGCGAGTCAGCACAAAATTTCAGCATACTTCTTCTTAAGAAATAAAACCGGAAAAAGATCCATTCAGATGTGGTAATGAAAACGGATATGGTTCCATCGAATTACGGAATCATGTCGTTTGGAAAAATGATACAAATAAGTTGGCGATGCTGGCGATGCTATCGGATCGGAGGAGAATTGCGTTTAGTATTGGAGATATTATAATATTGATGCAGATCGTTTTGAAAGCTTCAGTATAAGGAATTATTCAAAATATTATATTCAGAGAGTGCCACGAGAAACTTAGAACGATCTAGTTGAGAAGATTCTAAAAAAAGCCTGGACTTTATGTTTTTAAGCCTTGTTAAGTCGCGCGAAAACTTAGGCATTCCAAGAGAAGAAAAAGAGGAGAATATCACATAATCACCAAAGATATTATTTAGTATTTGGTAGAACTTATTTATGGCCATATCCAAATTTATCCAAATTTATATGCCTACATTATGGTAGTAGCCTTTTGTCATCAAATAATTCTATGACGAAAACGGAAGTGCACAGATGTACCAGAATTATCATGTGGATTATTGAATATTTCGCATATAAAAGTACTTAAAACTCAATACATACTTTAAAAATAAATACAAATTTTGATCTTTCTTTCATCAAATCTCAGCTTCCCAATTTCTCACACGACTTTCTGACCAATTCTCAAATTTGGTACTTTTGCCTGTTGTTTATGTTATTAACACAACAAACAACCACTTAGCTACGAAAATTATTCCATCCATTTAGTTTTTTTTTTTTATATTTTGTTGTCTTTTTTTGTGGTCTAAAAATAAACATCAAAGCCAAAGACGACAAATACGAATATGAATGTCGACGGCAGAGATGTGGCCAAAAATAAATATTTAAAATCTATTTTTAATGCACCCAAATTGAAGTAAGCGTCGATATTAATTGGTTGCGCTAGACCGAAAAATTGAGATGCTCTTTTATTTTTAGCCCGCCTCCAGACACTTGAATTCACATTTAATTATTAATTGTACAATAAAATTACATTTTACGATTTTGCTTTACACAATTGACGATAATAAACATAACAATTTGCACTCCAAGTAACGGGGCAATTGTCGTTCTGTTGTAGTTCATAAATCAGCGAGTACGGGCTAAAGTATCTGACAGATACAAATGGCGACGTCGACGGCGACGACGACGGCAACGGCAACGGCAACGTTTACGTTCATTTACACTTCATCAATTGCGTAGTTTGCGGTCCAACAAAATGCAAAAACTACGCAATGAACAAATCGCAGTCCGTTGTCGATGTCGATGTCGATGTCGATGCATTCAATGTGCAGTTAAATTTAATCAGACGAGAGTATAAACAATACATCGATGGCACCGGCAAGTCGAGAGCTCGATTTGGTACGCAATTTCGGAAGCCTATATATAGATAGGCCATACAATAACAACAAAATAATCATAATAACAAACTCATAAGCAATTAACAAATCGAATGCGTAATACCCAATGTCGCCTAAAAGGTAATCGGAAACATGTTAGTTAAATAGAGATAGAAATAATTTTGTATGAAGCTAATTAGCGATATTTTAAATCGCAAAAGATTTGCGAATGTTGTATAAGGCAAAACTGAAGGGTTTGGGTAATTGTTGTTAATCAGCCTCACACTCAAGATACTGCTGCTTGAGATTAACGTCGTAAAACAAGGAATTCTATATGATGGGCTTAGCAAACATTTCTTTTGAATCAATGACTGGAAATCTGCTACTGACAGTTCACTTATGCACTACCTAAATGAGGCAGCAGCAACTAAGCAGCATTTGAACTTATGAACACAAGCCACCATGGAGGACAAATACATAATCAACACCGACTAGAATGCTGCTGAACTGCTGCTGCCTTACAGAACACTGAAATTAATACAAAATTTACAATTTAAAAGCTACTAAATACATAAAACCAAAGGCTGTTATTTTGGATCTCTTGACTTGAGCCTTTGACCCCAAGCTGAATCTGAACCCGAACTCGAATCGGATACAGCTTTGTTTCAAAAAATTATATTAATTCAATTTTTTTAAGTACTAAAATGTTTTAAGCCTCAATAGGGCTTGAAATGCAGATACAATATTTGTTATTATAATGGAATGAAACAGTTGGAGGACGATAAGATAAAGTACATTGCTCTAAAAACAGTGTTCGGCAATCTGAGCAGGGAAGTTGGCACTGGCAACTGAAAATATATTCGTATACAGAACAAAAAGCGAGGTTAAATCAAGCTGTTAAAAATTGATTTGATCCCGACCTTCGGATTGAAATTTCAAGTACGAGCCGTACTTGATATCACTTGAAACAAGTACGAAAGGATTGGAACAGTCCAAAAGGGCTTGTGTCAATCCAAAAAAGCTCATTTCAAGTACGAGTCATACTTGGTTCTACTTAAAATAAGTACGAAACGATAGGAACAGTTCAAGTGCGGATCCTACTTAAAAATCAAATAATTCTGACTCGAGATTCAAGTAAGTACGGAATTCCAATGTCAAAGCGAAATAAAATTGAGAGCAAGTTCCAAACTGAGGGAAAAAATCTCTCTTACTAATACAGACAGGCCAAATGGAAACATCCACCACAGACCAGATAATCACACTGCGGCAAATCCTGGAGACTCAGATCGACACCTTCCATATTTTTGTTGATTATAAAGCCGCCTTCGACACACCGATAAAGTCAAGGTTCTTTGAAGCCCTGTCTACCTTTGGCATACCAGCAAAGTACGTTCGGCTTTGCAAGGGGACGTTGAGCAGCACACAAAGCTCCGTCAAAATAGGAAAGAACCTCTCCAAACCATTTGATAAAAGGACAAGACGAAGTACCTAGTATCCACGCGCAGTGAATCTACGCTTCGTGGACAACCTGTTACAATGGGAGAGTACAGCTTTGAGGTTGTAGAGAATTTTGTCTACCTCGGAACAATGATATCCAGCAATAACAACACCAGTCTGGAAATCCGAAGAAGAATAGTTCTTGTAAACCAATGCTACTACGGGCTCAGTAGGGAGTTCAAGAGCAGAGCTCTCTCTCGAAAAATGAAAATAGCGCTATACAAGTCGCTTATCATCTCAGTCCTGCAATGCGGCTCAGAAGCAAGGACAATAACAGCAGCGAATGAGTCGGCGGATTCAGATTTCTTTCACAGAATTCATTCATATGTTTTTAAATTTAAAAGATTTACTTATTAAACAATACTAAAATAATATAGTTCTTAAGACATGTTTCCAAACATAATCATAAATTGAAGTACTTTGGTTTATCTTTGTTCATTTTAATTTTGCATACTGATCTTTCACTTCTACATACTATAAATTCTACACATAAAAACAAAAAAATCTTACAGGGGACTTCTCCAGCAACCATCTAAATAGTATGGACTTTGATTTGGGGAGTTGTTTTTGTTTTGATGATGCCTTCAGCAGTCTGTTTCATGTTACTTAATGTTTTTGTTTACTTTTTTTTGCCATTGTGCACGCGTATCGCAAATGCATTTGCCTTCCCATCAACCCCCATTGATGGATGCTGTTTATTTGACCAGATCAGCCAGATGGATGCCGCCACCACTCTCAGTTCGAGTCATTAACTTGGCAATTAGTTGAGCGTAAATTAGCTGCTCGCAAATATTTGCATTGTACTTTTCTTTATTCAAATTACAATCATCATTTTTGCGGCACGCTATTAGAGGATTAGACAAACCTAATGACTCCTGTGCACTGAGCTGAGTGCATGCATTTGGGTCATTTGATAAGGGGGGGGAACCACTTTAAAGCGATTTGTAAATGATTTACGACTTGACAGCGCGAATATCTTATGACAAGAGGTAATTTCAGCCCATGTGAGTTACGCTTAGGCCAATTTAACAACGTTGGACTACAATATGTATAAGTCAACCCTATCTATGGAAATTGAATTTGTGTGTGCGCACACAGGAAGCGTAAAATAAATCACTTGGTGGGAACCTTTGCAACCTATTGCCCCCCCTTCAATGCATTTGCATTTCGAGAATGCCAAGAAATCTAAGCAGTCGATCAATTTAATGGTCTGCCACTGGAATTACTTGGACTTGGGCCCATAACTTTGCCAACCTGCAAGTGCAATTTGTAAATGATAATAAACATAAGGCAAAAAGGCCAATGTGTTATGCACCGACCTGAGTTATACCAAAGACCACACACATGGTCAATGGAATGGAACAGTGGTACGGGGTTATTAATAAAGTTACTTTCTGTGTACGTGTGAATGCACAGATCTTAAGAGCTGCTAAGAGCTAGAGTATATAAATGTATGAACCTCTATACTTTATCACGTATAACAAGTTTATTTTAAAGATTTACCTTCTCCCAAAATTTTGTAGGTAGATTGCTTTAGATGTTAGATTTGTGTAAAATATACCAACTAGTTTGGTATCGGTCAGTTAAAGCAGGTGTGCCAAAGCCTTTTCCGCAAGCCATGCACTCGTTGATGTTTTGCGCGAAGGAATGGCTAGCGCGTATACGGTCCACCCGCGCCATAAGCCTACATAAATCAATAACAATTTCAGATGCGTGCTCTACTCTCTTTCTTCTCGAGCTAAGGTGTAGTTGTTAACAACTACAGCATCTTCTCTCTCTCTCCTATGTCTGGCAAATTCAAAAGCTTTTGCGAAGTTAGCGCTCGCCTAGCTCGCAGTGGCCGAACGCTTTTCGCTATTCACAGCGGCACACACAAACAAAATTCGGGTTTCTCCTTCTGTTTTTTGTTGTTATTGCTTGAAATATATTTTGTGCAGTTGTACACGCAACCGCAAGCTCATTCTGCGCATTCCTGAGTTAAAGAATAGCCAAGTTATAAAAATCATTAAACATCCGGATTTGAGCAACCAGTTATATCTTTTGAAAATTCTATTAAAGGTACAAGCGCGTAACTAAACTCTAGCCTTGGCACTTTTGAAGCCAGCAGGGTCTTGAGCAAAATTAGGAAAAGACAAAAAATCAACCGACAGTATCACCTGTAACATACCATGTGGTCCAAGCAATGGTAAAAAAAAAACAGTTCTTTATAGATTCTAAAAAAAAGAGAGCCGCTTTTAAGGTTGCTGCCACAGATCATCATAAACCACATATCTAGAAAGTACCAAAGTAGTCCTGCTCAAGGTATACTTAACAAGGTAGCCGCACTCGCTCTCTTACAGCTTCTTAAATAAGAAGCTGAACACCAAAAAATTTGTCGGCGGAGATGCGTCGCTCACAAGGGTTGTTTACAGAGTGACATTTAAGAAGTAAGCAAAGAGAGCGAGAGAGCGAGTGCGGCTACCTTGTTAAGTATATCTTGGTCCTACTTTTTACACTCGCTGTCTAAAATCTTTGAAATCTGTCGTCAAGACAGTACGGAAAAGGCAATTTCACCCTAGCATTTTAGCTGGAGTTTAATTTTAAAAATAAAAACATTTGACGTAAAGGTAATAACAAGTTGGGTCTCGTCTAGTCTCCTTCAGGTCCAGGCGAATGCTGATACATGGGAAACAGAACATGGTCATGTCATGCTGGAACACCAAGTAATCCACAAAGTAACGAACGGTGCTAGCTGGCGGCAATTCGGAGGTAATGGACCCTTGACTTCAAGTCCCTGCTGGCCGATCCATCTATAAATGCAACTTGAGCAAAATTGATGTCCACAGAAGCTCATCCTAGGCAAACGCGCCGTGCTCCAGCAACTGATACAGGCAAGAGGGGGATCTGCGACTCCATCAGTGTCTCTGTCCTCATCGCTGCTACTTTAAAAGGTAGCATTAATACCGAAGCATTACTCCCCTTCAGCATAGATCACATTGATGAAATAAAGTCTAAATTTGGCAGATTGTAAGGAATGTGGATATTGGCGTGGGAAAGCCCGTCTTCGAAATTGGACCTACAAATGTCTTGAAATAATCCTATGCCAAATTTCGAGTCGAAATAACGATGTTGATGATGAAAGCGATGTGTTTTGATATCACCTATCGGGCTCAGATGACGAAAATGACTCAGGAGGTGAATCATATGGAAGGAGATTGAGAATGTCAATGGAAGCCAAGTGAAATATTAAAGCTATAAAACATAAAAATCTTTTCTTTGTCCACAGAATATAATGCAAAATATGTTAAATTCTGTTATGAGATTATTTGTTTAGATGTGAATATGTTCACAGAGCTAGAGAGAAAAACATCCGGAAACACCGGGGCATTGATGGAAACGAAATTGCTGACAGTGTTGCAAAAGCCGGAACCGCACTGAGCCAAGAAGCAACACTAAACATACCTATCTCCGTACAGACGCTATACAGCAAGATGGAGGAGATTGCGGAGAAAGAAGCAGAGGAAAAGTGGAAGAACACAACCGGCTGCTGAATTTCAAAAATTATGTGCAAGACAAGAGACAAAAAACTCACGCACTATATGCTACAGCATAGGCATACTAACTGGTCACAGCCTAGCAGCAGCTCACAACTGCAGGATATGTAAGGAACCTGGCGTCGACGAAACTCTGCAACACCTCATCTGCAGCTGCCCAGCGATCGCTAGGACACGATTAAGACATCTGCACTCCCCAAGTCTCACCTCTCTTGAAGAGCCAGCAAGGAAGTCTCCCAAATAACTATTGGCATTTGCCAAAACGTCAAAGCTCCTCTTGAATTTCTAATGGTACCCAGAAAAACCACCCGGCCTCACTAAGGACCGTAAGGTCTATGTGTGGCCCCTACAAAGGACTAGCCGGAACTACCTACCTACCTAGAGAGAAAAAATACAATATATGTTCTTCGGGTACATTTTGAATAGTCTATTTGACAATAGTATCCTTGGTTGCCAGATGTTTAATTATTAACAACACTCCCCCTCAGATGGCGCACTATTACATATAGACTCCGGTATCCGTCTCATTCCCAATGCTTCTATTTGAATATTGCCTTTATTTACCAATTCTCTAATGAAATGATAGCGGACTTCAATGTGTTTTTTCCGGCTATGAAATATTGGGTTCCTCGTTAGTTGAACTGCTCCTTGATTATCGTAGTGTATGTTAGTAGTATTTAGTCGTCCCAATATTTCACTGAAAAGTCTTTTAAGATGCACCGCTTCTTTAGAGCATTCAGACAACGCCATGTATTCCGCTTCTGTACTTGATAATGCCACGGTTCGCTGCTTTCGGCTTTCCCAAGAAATCCGGTAATTCATTTACGATCATACAAAAATAGTAAATTTTTACGAATTTTATTTAAACTTTCATAAGTTTCTAACTCAAAATTATATAAAAGAAAATCAGATGAAATTATGTTCCCACAATATTTTTGCCTAATCGTTTCTATATTCTCGGAGTAAATACTTTTATTGAATTGGTGACGGTTTTCAAGATAAAAGCAAAAACCAATTGCTATTCCAAAATGTTGTATTTAATATCTGTTGATTTGTGTTGCTTATATAGAATTATACTCAACCATAGACCTTGAGCCAGCCAGACGTAAACATTGACTAAAAGCAATGTACAACAAGCAATGGATAAGGGTGATATTTTTTCTACATTTTCGTGATTTTAAGCATGAAGACGGTTTTATTTTAAGATGGTCTAAAAAGTGTTTTGCAGGCCTGGCTAAGAGCTACAAAATTGCTGGAGACAAAAGTAAAATTCCAAATGGTCTATGAAAAATAGACTTGAACAAAAATCGCATTTTGTTTCAGGTGTCTACATTACACTAGCAAGTTTTAACCGGCCTAAGGTCATATTATGTTTGCACATTACATAAAATAGGAACACACAACACCACAAAGGATGCTGGTTGACCGTACAGCTGTTTCAAAAACAACCCTTTTCAATCTTCAGCGGTCTTTGCCTGCATACTGCCAGCCAGCAGCTGCCTTCTCAAGCCAGCGGTTTTATAACCGCTAGGGAATTCTAAAGCGACTTGCCAGCAAAAACAGTGCACTACGAGACAGCGCTAAGTTGCCAGTAGCCTTTGTGTGTGTACTGAGATTATTACTATAAGTTAATAAAAATGGCTTCAACAGTCCCAAGGGTCCAAGCCAAGTTTCTCTACACTTTTTGGTCTTGTGTGCTGTTTATTTTAATAAAAAAGATTGGAACCCCTGTGACTCCATATTTATTTTATTATAGAAATAAAAAAAAAACCACTGTACCCCAGCACATTCACCGTCGCACGAAATGTTTATCAAGCCGCAGCAAGTCAGCGATTAAATTGGCAATTATATCGCCACATCGGCGCCACGCACGTGACCAGCTTCAAGTTCAGCGTCGCGATTGCGGCATACAACGTTCGCATAATCACTCACAGAACACCGCACACCGCACACAGCAATCATGTGAAGAATGAAGACGAGGGGAGTCAGTCCATGGTCAATGCTGACAAACCAAGAGCACCATTCTTATCTAATGCCCAATGTGTGTACATCTGCCCCACGGGGGGTTGTCACTTGATTGGTTGGGTTATGCAAAGGTAAACAATCCTGGGAATAACACGAGGATTATGTGAACGATAAGCTGATAACTCAAGCTGATACAAGAATAGCTTATGTCAAGGGCAGTTCAACAAAAGGGGCTATGAAAATTCCAAAATACCATATTTACCTGATTTGTCCCCTCAACCTCCACACACAAATAATCAACTTGAATGATTGTGCAAAAAAAAAAAGCGCGACAACAAATGGAATTTCATAATATTGCTATTCTTGTTGTTGTTATTTATTTATTGATCACTTGATTTATGTGGAAATTGTGTTGATATTTTTAACATTTGCTGATGAATTTTCTATTTCTATTTTCTGCTTTAAGGCGATTGGCATCGACAACGTCGTCATCGTTTCATAAAATGGTATTAACTGGAATTAAAGCTGCCAAAAAGTGATTGTTTTTGTTTGTGGTTTTTCATTTGAAGTGTGCCGATTTCAACTGGGTAAACGGACAAGGGGAATTACCTGCCGGCCCCTTAATTTCAAATCAATTATGTCACTGCCAACAACTGGCGCCAATCGTTGGTGGTGTGAATTGTCAATGTTCCTAAATAAATAACTAAAACGAAACGGAATTTCAAACGGAAGTGCCGGTGATTAGCGTCGTCCCGGTGGCGAGGCCTTAACAGAGCCACTAGCTCCACCAACACCAGCAGCTATACCAGCACCGGCATCATCTTCAGCATCTTCCACGTTATCCCCTCCGTCTTCTATTTGGGCACCGGCTCCACCAGCCGCACCCATGACCGTCTGGGCGGCACCCATGGCTTCGTTTTGGCCCGGTAATTGCGCCTCAATTAGACACTGTTGAAGAGCGAAATAAATGAAATAAATATTATAATAATGATAAATAAAAAAACGAAAAGCGAAGTGGGAACCCTTTTCTTTTATATTTAATGAGAAAGGTCAGAACATCTTAGTGGCTGAAAAGTGCATGTGTTGGCAGCTATAAACATTATAAACTAAAAGCTGCGACTTAAAATGCAATCGCTCTGATAGACAGACAATAAAAATTTATGACCTTAACTAACCACAAAGAATTTTAAACTCGTTAAGCGAACTCCCAATGAATTTTTTTGCTCGAGTTTTTCACACTTGATGAAACCTGCATTCATTTAACACTCCCCAGACATAAAAACAGTCTAAGCGATAGACTTTTCGTGAGAATCTAGTAGAGGAATTTTTGAGAAAGGAAACACAATCACTGAAGACCCCAGAGCTCGTAAATAACCGTCAACACTTTATGTTAAACGAAGACAGCAAACATCAAAGACATAAAAAATAAAGCAGAACCAATTTCGCTCATTGCGGAACACTTTGGTACATTTCAGATGACTTTGGTTGAGCAAAGAGCTCTGTTATGGGTAACATTTACATTTAAACCGAATTCAAACACACAATTGTTATTGGGATATTAAATCAACCAAACCAAACCAAAACAATTCGTGCTTGACGAAGATCAAAATGCACTCGCATGTGTTTTTTATTGTTGTGGTGTAGCGGTAACACAGAGAGAGTGCGCGTGTCATTTTGAACATTTCGAAACATAAAACGTTTCGAAAAACAGAGAATCGGAAAAAGAACTAAAAGTGTTATATGTTCAACAACTTGAAAATGTTGTGCTTTGCTGAAAAGTATTGAAGTCAAGTATAGACTAAAAATTAATCAAAATTGAAAGAAACTCGTCACACACAGAGAAAAATATGGCGTTCTGTTTTTTCCGTTTGTAAAACATGAACGGTGGTCATGAAAAACGAAAAAGTGTTCATGAAAATATAAATATTTTAGCATTTTAATGCTTTCAGTGCTTATTAACGTTTATTTCTTCCAAAGAGCATTGTAAAAAATTTAGACAATGTTAAAAAAACCTAAAAAAAAACATTAAAAAAACTAAATTAAAAAAAGAAAACTACGCGCCTTGACGGGGATTTAAACCCACGACCACAGCGTTGCGAGCGGGGCAGACACCCGCTAGGCTAAAGGGCTTTTTGATTGCAGTGTGTCTCCATGCTAACTTAAGCGCTTATAATAATAATAATAAATTTATTTAAAACCAATTATACACATGCTATATACAAAAAATTTCAAAAGAAAATATAGCATATCTAATTGCTAGAGGTTTTAAATAGTACTCGACTATGACTATATGTCGTCAGTCGGAGAATTCGCATCTATTACTTTGTTGAGTTTTGTTTTATTTTATTTGAGGGTTCCCTAGATACCATACAAAAAGTCTTACTACACCCTGCTTCCCCGCTCGTCGCGAGATACAGGATCGTTGGGACCTAGTGTCGGATTAGGGGCCCACCAAATTTCTTTAGTTTATATTATTTTTGTTGTGTTTTAAAAATATTCCGCCAAAATCCGTTTCCTATACTGGGTGGCCTGTTGCAGAAACTCTACTAAGCCCTTCCAATTAGTGTCGCTCGCATCATTTAAAATGTCTCTAATCTGAGTTGGGCTTAAGATAGGTTGGCTAAACCATAAAATTCTGTGCTCTCGTAGTATTGGACATCTACCCAGAATATGATTTATGTCATCTACCTCATTTGTGTTGCACAATTCGCATTTATTAGTTGGTCCTGTAATGAATCTGTTTCCATTTAAGAGTATCATGTCACTTCTTGCCTTAATAATCCACGACACTGCACGGGTATCTACTTGTGCATTTTTTTTGCCGACGGTATGGTCAAGTTCTCGGTAAATTCTCCATTCACTTCGTAATTTTTGCTGAACGAGTTCTGTAAGTCTGTGTCTCTTAAGCTCCGCTAATAGTGCAATGCGATTGACATTCCATAAGGTCTCGTTGCCCCAGTTCCACTCTATGTTATGCATCAGTGTGAATAGCTCTTTTGCTCAGAATACATTTTTATCCAATACCAACTGCGACAGGATTCGTGGCAACCTATGGCTATCATATATAAACAGAGTTTTGTAGATATACCGAAGGTGCTGGTCCAGCATGTAGAATCTGCTACCGTATCTATCCGTATCTAGAGCAAGTGAATAGTGTGGCGTTGTTTGTGGCAGGTTATAGATACGCTTAATTAAAAAGGCTTCCAGCTTATCCACTTCCTCATGTTGGCCATAGCCCCAGACTTGCGCTCCGTAAGCTTGTATTGCCCTACACACGGCTTCATAAATTTTCCACTTCATTTCAGCGGAGACATTGTTTTTGGCGAGAAGGCTCTTCCAGATTATGTTGATGCTTTGCTTTGCAGCCGCAGTTCTAGCTTTAACATGCTTCTTGAAATTTAAAGTGTTAACTATGATTTTGCCGCTATCTCTCGCGTGAGCTTAATAGCCGAGTGGGCTAAGGTGCCGTCGTCCGTGAGTGTGTTCAGTCTTTCGAGGTCCTGAGTTCAAGTCCCAGACAAGGTAAAGTAAAAATAAGTTTTTAAATTGTAATAAACATACATTCTCTAGCTACAGTTTAGAAAAAAAGGGAGTGGTGCTGTGGGTGGGGTGTGTTCGCCCTTCCCGAGACCACCACCGCCCAAGAGGAGGCTCGACCCCACCCTCTTATCCATTAACTATGGTTAATAATTAACTATAGTTAATATTTGTTTTTTTTTTTTGGATCAAGCCGGCGACCAAAGTGAGAACAAAATGTTCTTGAAACGAGCACAAAATGTTTATAAGACAAGCCCAAACCGTTCATGAGTGAGAATAAAATGTTCATGGCATAGTGTGAACAAATGTTCATGAATTTGGAAAAAGCGGGCTTAGCAGACTATCGTCACCAAAATGTCATGATTTTGGTACATTTAGAACGGATTTTTTTCTCTGTGCATTTAGCACCAAAAAAAAACTTTAGTTTTACTCTTCCACCAATGCCTTGGCCAAATTGTACCAGCTGTGACCCACCGTAACTTGTCGGACCACGATCCCAACAGCCTTTTTTTTGGTTTCCCTACACTATATAGGTAGAATAGCTCAGAAAAATCCAAATTCAGTTCAAACGATGAGGTTAAAGCAAAATTAGAAGCCTATTGCAGGCATTTTGAAAACTTACTTCTACTTTTTTGAGGTTTAAAACAGTGGCTAAGACTTTTGGTATACTAAATTTTGATTTTTTTTAGCAACTTTCGTTTTAATCACACTGTTTTTGACAGCTCAGCTGTTTTCGTGTCACATGTGACTGCCAAACATGTTCAGCTTGGTCTATAATTTAACCATGAATCGACTTACAAACGAACAACGCTTGCAAATTATTGATTATTACCTTTCGCAGCAATTGGGCCTCTGTTACCCCACTAAGTCGAAAATTTTACGGAGGGATTTGGATATAAAACCTTTTAAAATACAGCTGCTGCAAGAATTG